>JBBDHG010000003.1:9392500-9567500 GCA_037951165.1 Lophius americanus
TGGTGTCAGTGGGAGTGGAGAGTTGGACAGCTTGGAGAGAAGAAGGGCTTTCGCCCTACAGGCCCACGAGGCCTTTGACAAGTCAAAGAGCACAATTCCTGCTCATCAAGGGAGTAAGGAGAACTCGGACGGCAACAACAACACTAGAGTTTTATCCCCGGACAGACCTGGGACCTTTCCCCTCCCGTCGAACAACAAGCCTAAAATATGGTCTTTAGCAGAGACTGCTACCAGTCCTGATAACTCATCTCAGAAACCAACCTCTCCTTGTGCTCCTGCAGCCACCACTCACTCATCAGCGCCCCACCACCAGATCCAGACCCACCCGGCCTTCCTCCCCAGTCACGGACTGTACACTTGCCAGATTGGAAAGTTCCACAATTGGACAAACGGGGCATTCCTGGGTCAGAACTCCCTGCTGAACGTCAGGTCGTTTCTGGGAGTAAACCAGCACCACCACCATCATCACCACAACCAACACCTGGCCCAGCAGCAGCAGCAGCAGCAGCAGCAGCAGCAGCAAACATCAGTGGTGGTGTCTCCTGGAGCAGCGGCAGCAGCACTCAGTAATGACAGCAAGGGACCACCAGAGACCCACAGTCCCAAGCACATAGGTAAGAGAACGCTCGCGCACGCGCGCACCTGAATCCACCATGGCCTCTAACTGGGCGCACAGCTTCACTGGGCTCATTCTTTCGTTCACAGATATTAGCCTGTTAAAATAGGCCCTATAATTCATCCAGCGTGCCAGTGCTCAAAAGTGTTTCTGGTTATTTCCTGTTTAGAGCATGAAAACGGTGTAAGGTCTGATTCACCTCCAACACAGACCCTGAAGTCTTCCTTTCGACCCATCCATGACAGGTGAGACACGTTTTGATATCTTGCTTCTCCAGCATCATGTCGAGTTATAAATGAAGAATGCTCTTATTATTGTATTGATTCGATTTTTCTAAAGCAGTCAGATATTATTTCAGTGAAAAAACATTAACTTTAGTGGTTAAAATCAATCTTGAAAATAAAAAAAACATTGGAAATGAAAGCTTATTCATTCAGTTATTTAAAATACATATAAAAATTAGAATGTAGTAATACTATCTCAACACTATATATATAACCTGTTAAACAAATATGGTAAACTTCATTTTATTCCTTGCATTATATTTTCGATTCTTGATAAACACTAGAGAATAAAATAAACAAAGATAAGTAAATTAGAGTTGGTTTTGCGGGTGACAGAGGTCTTAACTTCCATCCCATACTCCCTTTAATTCCTCCCCTCTTGGGAGAGAAGGGCTACTTATCAAGTCACCGAGTAAAACGGGCTCTGTCTGGGCTGTGTGCTTTCCCTAAAGACCCTTGGGAGACTCGGAGCCCAGGGGAGCGCTCTCACAGAGAGAGGGGGAAAAAAAGTTCACCCGTGTTTCAAGTGTAATAAAACAGGTTACTTCTATTCTTTTCTCTTTTTTTTTGTTCTATAGAGAGATGTAACGCAACAGCCACATACAAAATAATGACAGCATAAGAAGGATCTTGTTTTGTTTTTTCCCTCGGGTTGTAAAATAAATAAATAAATAAATCACAAGTGCTAATATCACTATAATGACTGTTATGATTAATATCATTTATTTTATGATGAGGAATAATAAAGGGGCCTGGAGAGAAGGAATGCGCTCCATTCGTACACACACACACACACACACACACTTGAGATGCATATTGAAAGCCGCTGTCCAAACATGGCGGGGGTACTTATCTACCTTCTCTGTATTATTCTTCACCCAGATCCTCTCTGCTCTCCAGCGCCAGGAGTCCACCAGACGCCACGCAACGAGTCCTTACTGCTCTCTCCTCGGCTTGATCAAGACCTTTTCTTCCCCCCCTGTTTGAAAAAAGAAAGCGAAAAAAAGACTTTACCCTTCCTAAAGAAGACAATGAGAAATAATAATACAGCGTAGCATTCAGTCGGTCCAGAACAAATGGCGTCATTTGGTAATATCCTGTGGATGGATGGATTATTTCCTCTATTGTTGTGCAGCCTATAATTGCGCCTATAATGTTACTCTCTCTCTCCACTTTGCCCACACAGGCAGGGGCATTTTGGTAGGCTTTTTACTTAATGATAATAATAATTGTAATAATAATAGTTATAAGAATAATAATAATGATAATATATTGGCATCATCATTATTATTATTATTTTTAGTATTATTATTATTATTATGATTATTATTATTTCTGTCACTCATCTTGTGCTTTTGGTGTCATTTCTTTTATTGTAAATACCAAGTGATTTAAATTTGTAAATAGGAAGCGTTGAAGGAATTTGTCCAGATCGTATATTTTGCCTAATAAACTAAATGAAATTATAGTGAAAAACAACACTATCTCAGCCTGCATTTATTTATTTTTTATTTCATTATTATTAAAAGGTTGCTGGTAATAGAAGTGGTACGAATACATATGTTTGTTTGTTTTAAAAATAAAGCAGAGCTATCGCCGAGACGGATGGGAATGGGAGGAAAAAAAATATATTGGCAGTGTGCAAGCCAGCTTAATTTTATTCAAGTTTGGGAGGAAAGCAGCGTGGATGCATTGAGGTGCTAATAAGTGTCCAGATGGTTGCTGGTGACAGAAAATGGACAGGAGCAGCTGGGAAGGTCATTAAGTAATAATATGGGAACGCCCAGTCCAAACAAAATCAAATGGTTAAAATCTAATCTGTCAGAGAGAGAAGTCGATTCGAAGATAAATTATTAATATTTTCCTTTTTTTTTGTATGTGTGCATGAAGGGGAGGGGGGGAGGGGGAAACTGACATTGTCGGCCTTGTTGAGCGGGTTTTTTGGGGTCTTGTCTGCTCCGAGGCTGATAGTTATCATTAACCTATAAAAGCTGCTTTTTTTGTTCCTCGATCGCTAACCAAAAACAAATATAGATTTTTACCACAAATGCGTAATGGTTTAAGGAGAACGTGCAATAATTAGGTTTGTTTTGGATTGACGTGAGCCTTTTTTCCTCTCTCTTTTTTTTTTTTTTTTTTGTTAAGATTCAATGATATTGAAAATATAACCAGCATTATTTTTTCTACTTGGAAAATGTGACTGTGATTTTTACCTTTACTGATTGTTCATTTTCCTTATTTAGTTCTAACAATTATAAACAGGATTTTTTTTACAAATCTGTGCAAATATGGCTTTAGAGTAATTACAGATGTCGTTTGTCGGTTGGGTTAGGACTCCTTTTTAAATGACAGTAAGCTGCAGCGTGAGATGTTCCACTGTGTGAATTATTGGAGTGTCCTAAACCTGTGGAGTGACTTATGGACATCAATTTTGCAATATTACAGCGACCTCTATAGGCGAGCCATATGTTGTTTAAACTGAGCAATAAATCACACTGCAACACTTACAGGCTACTATAATACTCAGCGAATTACAGCTTGATTTAAACCCAGTTCACACAATTGCATTATATTGTCATAGATTCTAGTTGATATACATAAATAGTAAATCTAGAAATTCCCTTTATCTCTTAAGGCCCATAGAAATATTATGATACCGGCTTTACCATAAAATAACTGTAGTACTATAAATGTGATTATATTACATTAGGGGCCAGATTCATCTTTTATTGACAATTAAGTAATTTGAATTAATCATTTTTATTCTGCATAGCTTCCAAATTAGCTCATTATAATTACACCAGTGTAAAGCATTAAAGCAAAGCGCCGAAGGGCGAAAGGGATTTCTTTCGCTTTCCTTTTTTTAAATGTTTGCTAAAGGTTGACTAGACCACATCTGTGTGGCAGGCAGAGGGGGGGGGGGTCTTTGTGCATAAATATGTGTCACTTAAATGGCCATTCGCTCAAGAGTCACGCAGTGGTGGAAAAATTAACAAAGGTGACTGAGGGTTTTGTTGACCCCAGAGAGGTCACTCCGCTTTTTTACCACATTAACAAATTAAGTCACTTTACAAATATGCAAATTGGTATAAAAAAAAAAAAAATTCAAGAATGATCTGGACGGAGTAAAGAACATTTGAAGAAAAGGAATTGAGCAGTTATTTCTTTTCTCTTAAATTTTTTTATTTTCTTAATTAAGTATTTGACATATTTGTTAACTCAGCTGATATGGTATAATTCAAAAAGAAGAGGGAAAAAAAAGGCCCAATCAGTAGCATAATAATAGGCCAACTGTGCCACATGACGACTCTTGTTAATTTCTGCCAAGCTTGGCCAATAATGATTTAATATTACAGTGGGAAAAGGCAGGTGTGTAAATTTCATATTCCCCTCCCTCCCCCTCCCCGTTCTCCATTTGCACATGACATTCCTCTTGAGCTGGCTTTTAGGGCTAAAATTAAATAACCTCTCGGTGTCCCATTTATTTCTTTTGTAGTGAAACAGCGTGAGGTTAGCGCAATGGCGTTAGCTGCCGGCCATAATATTGTGTTTCCATAATATATACAAAATTATTCATTTAGTAAGTGGATGTACAGTGGATTGTCTAATGAGTAATAAGCGGAGTTGGAGCTGATAATTAGGCTGTCACTTCAGCCATTTCTTCTCAACATGCCACGGGCCATGATTCAGGGGGAGTGAGGGGGGGGGGGGAGCAAATAAAGACCATGAAAATAAAACAAAAAGAAGAGTAGATATGTGAATTAAAGGTACATAAAAAAAAAAAAAAAAGGCTTAGAAATAATGCTCTGTGGGATTACAGAGACAGATATTTAATATTATCGAATCAAACACTGCAGCCATTGTTAGGCATTTTTTAAAAAAAAGCTTATATAATGGTAACTAAGCTTTACCATTATATAAAAGAGAGTAAATAGTTAGATATTTACTCTTCAGGCTACGAGGTTATAAAAGGTTGTTGGAGAAAAATAAAGACAGAATGAGTGAAAGAAAAAGAGACAACAACTAATCAGAACTATTTACAGCAATGTTTAGGAGACCATACATAAGTTTTGAGGAGTCTAAAGCAGTTTTTGCGTCCACTTCTCAGGAGATATGTAAATTGCGGCTCATTCGAGGACAATAAGTTGTTGACCCTAAAACAATTCAGCATTCTGTTGCAGACTGTGGCCCCTCATAATACCACAGCCTTTTGTCGGCGAACAAGAACATCTCCCCCTCTGCAACCGGGACGTATCACACTGTGGCAATCCATTCATTTTAGTGGTGAATTGTGCAGTGTAACAGTTTGTGTGTGTGTGTGTGTTCGTGTGTGTGTGTGTGTGTGTGTGTGTGTGTGAGTCAACTGCATGGGGAGGAAAGTTTATCACTGTCTTGTCTTTTTGGCATAAGCAGGCTATCCTTACAGCAGATTCACCCCACTGTAGTCCAACAACACAAATGTTTCTGCCTCTTCCTATTCTTTTCACCCTCCTTTTCCCGACCAGTAGCTCCCCTTAAACATCTCTGTTGTCTTCTCTCAAAGATGGCTGCACATATCTCTGCCCCTCTAATCCATTTATCTAGTTTCATGAGTGCATCACTGGTCAGACAACGACACAAAAGCCGTCCCCTGGCCCCGGCCCCATCCGGGGCAAACGCACAACAAGCAACAACAAGTCAGTGGAGCCTACAGCAGCAGCCACTGCCGGGCCACCATCCAGCCCTGCTCCACCATGTTTAGCTGAATACTTTGCTCCTGTCCCTTGTTTCAGTGACACAATGGCAGTGAAAGGGACGGATGTCTTGGTCAGAGGCTTTTCATTGAATGAGTGATAGTCTGCTTTAAGAATCGATTCTATCACAGAGAGAGGTTGGAGGATTCGGATGGAAAAGGGACTACAGAGGGAGGGAGGAAGGCTCTTGTACCATTCAAACACAAATAGCAACAGTTCTGGTACTTGCCTGACAACTGGCTGGCAGACGGACTTACCGTCGGTTCTACTGCAACCCACCATAACTCAACAAACCGTGGCCAGACCCCCGCTGACACAAAACCCTGGCCTGGGTTACAGATACACTACAAAAAAAAGTTTGGTCTTTCGCCCATGTTTGCCTGCTTCTCTTTCATTTGGAACACTCAAAGCGACACTCGCACAGTTTGATCAGGCAAGAAAGAGAGAAAGATGAAAACAAAAAGCGAGGCGCCGAGCGCAATAAAGTAAAGTTTTTCTCTGTTTCACTTGTACATTCTTTCTGATTGTGAGCGAAGTACACAGAAAAGCTCCCTCACTCCTTTGCAAGGATTACAATATGCCTATTTGGATCTCAGTCAAAGCAGAGAGCCAAATATTGGGGCACTAATTAGCTGGCCTAATCTAGGAATATTATCCTCAAATCTGATATATCCTAGTTGAAATGTTCTATTTTAAGGAACCCCGGATGTACATGGAGGTTCATTATTATCTTCTTGTTTGCAACATGTTTAGTTGATCAAAGTTATTTCCATGTCTGCTGTTGTTTAAAAACTATTGACAGAGTCCAACACACACACGCACACACACACGCACAGAAAAGGGCTCTTGTGCACACACACACTTCTGTGGTCGAGATGTGCTTCTGTTCTATTAATGGCTTCTCCAAACAATTAAAGCTGGTCTGTCTTGAGTTCTCCGGAGGTATTCATAAATGAAGCTCTACCAGAACTCAAAACTATATTTAGGGGAAGATGGCTTGTGACCACCCCCCATCCACAAAGACACAAACACAAACAAACAAAACACACACACACACACACACACACACACACACACACACACACACACACACACACACACACACACACACACACACACACACACACACAATCCCTTTCTCTTTATCTCAAACATACACAGCACATTTCCGTGCTCGCTGAGCACACAGAGGCTCGAGTACGGGAAACACACATTCCTGATTCAGCCTGTTTGAGGATCAGAAATATTTTGCCTTAATTATCCTTCAGTATGGATCATGTTCTTCAAGAGGGACTAGTAATGATGGGGGTATTTATAGTCATTCATTCGCTATATGCAATTATACAGTCTTCAAAATTGGGGTTTTTACATTCGGCATGTGCTCGAAAAAGTAAATTAGACAGACAGTACTTGTTGTCAAGATCTCTTTGAAGTGAATCTCCTCCCCAAACACAATTTGATGGAAAGTTTTACTCTGTGAGATATGACTTCTCTTCATTAGCAGAAAGTTTGCTTTGCAGCACATGTTGAACCATGTTTCTTCAGTGTAGGCTCATCCTGACATGTGGTGCTGCGCCGGTTTCCCAGTGACATGTCATGCGTGAGTATAACACGACAGCGACTGGTTAAAGATTAATGCATTTATCCTCTCAAAAAATTAGAGCAATAAGGAAAGGAGAACGTTAAGTCTGCCGCTGTTTACATTCCAGTGCTGCGCCAAACCAGCACAGGTATTAATACAAAACTGGTTGATAGTTTAACGACAGTTACGTGTGAAAGTGTTTGTGTGTGCTTTTTCTCTAATAAAGTGCAGGTTGACATGGAGGAAACCAAAGAGCTCATGCCCCATTTCCCTCCCTGCACAGATATTTCCACAGTGACAGATAATAAAGTCTGATTTTCCTGCCGTCTTTTTCTGATGTGATGCCATTGTGGTTTGGGCTAATTCCAGGGGGCTGTACAAAGGGAAGCTCAGCCATATGAAGTGTCATTCTGCAGCTGTGGCTGAAGCACAGGAATTTCCATTTAGGCAAGGATGCTTCTCTCTCTCTCTCTCTCTCTCTCTCTCTCTCTCTCTCTCTCTCTCTCTCTCTCTCTCTCTCTCTCTCTCTCTCTCTCCCTGTCTATGAATGCTTGCAGTACACATGTGCAGTGCAGAAGGTGCTATCAAATATTTTCTCTCTCTGTCCAGCTCTGTCTTTCGACATTTATCAATCTTGCATTCCTTCTTTTCACTGTATTCAATTTGAAAATGCTTCACTGGGGCTCTAAAATTATTGTTTCTTTTCTTTCTTTTTTCACCTCTTATATATATTAAAAAATGCGTGTTATTAATGTATAACAACTTAATTATTATTATTATTATTATGGCACTGACTGTACAGCAACATTTTCTACTGTATAATATTTTCAGTTGAATATCTATTTTGCTTTTTATCGATGGAAATACATAATACTGCAGATAAGGAACAATTATTTATACCATTTTGTTTTTTCTGTTACATTTAAGATCTGCAGGATTATATTTTGAGTATAACATTTGGACTGCCAATCAAATCGTGCAGTGTGAAACATCCATCTATTGCTATATATAATCAATGTTTGATGATAAGTTATTTCCTGATCAGCTTAACTATGGTTTCAGGATATATATTCAATCTAAATTACCATCATCAATCAAGACTTGCTCGGACCAGGTTAGTGATACCAGCACCACCTCTCAGCTCAAGTTATCAATAATTTCGACTGAAACGAAACATAAGATGTATCACACCCCCTTACCCTTGCCCAAAGCACACAATTACAATGTCAGAAGCTGTCAGCTCGTATACAGTTGCCAGTACATCCAATGGCAGTTCAGCCCGCGAAAGCTGAAACAGAAGAACAGAACAAGAACACAATGTGTTGGAACGATCCTTGACATGCACGCAAACCTGAACTAAACAGAGCAGACCAGTCGACAGCCAGCCTACCTTGCAGTGATACCTTTCCCCTCTGTTTGAACTTGGGGCACTTTCTTCACGCCTGCAGATTCCTCGTATGGTACCCCATGTAATGTTAGCTCAGCCACATGGTGCAGAATGCTAACGGTTTTAACAGAAGATCACAATATGAGATATTAACTGCACGGTTATCCGCCATAACAACCACTGGGAGGGTGTTAATGTCATGGGAATTATTTGTTTACCAAAAAGTACTTTTTCTAATGAAAATGGTGATTCAACTTTTAGGCGTAGGTTTCCAAATAATACATGCACTATGATTCATGAGCAATAATCAGTCACATCTTTACAAAGACTCAACAAAACATTTATTCATTTTCTTCTGCAACTTTTCCACTATTACCAAGCTTTTCAGTTATTTTTAAAATCCATTAAATGACGCATGTCATCTTCCTCAGCAACCTCTGGAAGAAGAACATATGTGTCATGATGACAAAAGAATTAAGAGCTTAGATAAAGTGAGAATGGATGACAAAATGGTCTTCAGTGGCGGACAAAAACACATTTATAATTGGTTACCGACAAAAATATCCATCCACACAGCCTATGATGTTGCATCTCTGACAGCCTTTAGATGTTCACATTTGTTTGATCACATTTTATTGAATCACATCATGTCTTTTAACTGCTTGGCTAATGCATTCAAAGAGCATAAGCTCAAAGGACCTGTGGCCATACGTGACCTCAAAGTGAAGAATATCACATATTGTTTGTTTCTGTAGTCAAGATATCAAATGCCCCTACCAAAGCAATGCCCCTAAAAAGCAATATTCAACAATGCGTTCTGTTTTCTTTACCAGAAGGCTCATTGTGCTTGCTGCTAACTGTCCTGGGATCAACAGACAGATAAAAAAAGTCTTACATAGGCATACAATATGTATGAGCTCTGTTATTGAGACCATGTGAATCACACGAACAAAGCATTTTTTCATGGCAAATCATGTTCACATCAAAGTTTAAAAATACAAATCCACATCTTGAGGAAATGCCATCACATTTTCTCTGTGATGTGTCTGGGCACATCTGTGGCCAATACTGTCTAGCATGTGGTCAGCCCCATTTCTACTGCTTCATTTCGGCTTTAGTCTGCAGGAACAATGGCGGCGGGCTCTCCCCTGCTACTGAACAAAAACACATAAATAAACTAGTTTATAGCCTGGTTTGAATGTTTTTTTTCATTTTCGTTTTACATAATCCAGTTTTGAAATGGTCTGAAATGAGGGTTCACTGCAGACTCGATCAATAAGAGCCATCCCTCGGGTTTGAAAAATATTGGTGGCCAAGGTCCAGCCGATCGTCAACCAGTGAGGCTTTGGAGCAGAGCGGCAAACAAACAGGCCCTTGAGGTACGCACATAACCAAACAGAGCACCCCCACCGTGGTGTTGCGCCAAACAATAACGAAATCCATGAAACACAATCAAATGTCATGCAACATTCCATTCATAAGTATAGTTAAGATAGAATCTACACTTCCAATGTGGGACACACTTAAAAAAGTCTTGTAACTGTTCATGCACATCTCATCTGATGTGAACGAGGAAACTATATGGTCTTTTTTTCTGGTTTTAGAAATACGACAATTGGAGTAATGGCAACTTCTAAGCCCTCAGCAGACCTCCACATGCCTGTTGTTAGCCTGCCTACCGTCTCCAAGATTTTTATATGCGACCAATTTGCAATATCAACTATGTTCATAAGGGAACATAATCCGTGCATGGATTCTGTTCAAAGAGAACATTTATTTGACAGATTGAAACACTATACACATGCGACACCCTGGAGTCACAGAGAGATAGTCCGTGACTCTGACACCAACTAACGTGTTGAGATTCAAGACTTGGCAAACTTGCCATCAGAATGTTGAAGGAAATTAATGAAACATGTTTTCATTAATTTGGTTCTATGTTCTGTATCAGTATTTTACCACTTTCCACATGCTTAAGTTAAAAACAGTTTGTTATTATACTAATTCGAAATGTAAATATAAAGCAATACATTTTCTAAGTAAACATATTCGGTTTGGCAGATAATTTGTATATTGCTATAACCCCAGGGCAGCTGGCTGCATTTTGTGTGTGTGTTTATTTTTGTCACTGCAGGTTGCAGCTCCACTCTTCTCCACCTGTGAGGAGGCTAACCCGCAGGTGAGGCTACATGGCTAACTTAAGCATAGGGTTTAAATGTCTTGAGCAGCAGAGATCTAATGCCGTTGGGTTTGATGGCAGCAATTTTGCTAATGTTCAAGATAATTTATAAAAAAATCATAATAATAATGTGGTTAATTTCTAAATAAACTATTTTTGCCACAATTGGCCTCTGTTTATCTTTTTATGAAAACCCTATTTAAAATGGTTCTAACATGTTAGCACGACAAGGATCTTTGAATAAAACTATAATCTTGTGTTACAGTTTGTTCTTTTGTTGACACAACAATGGTGTTTTGGAGACCAGAAAAAGCAAACTTTTAAAATGGGTTCTAGAGTGTAGGCTGCACTCTCTGGGAGGATCTCCACACTGGACCTCTCCCTGGTGCTGGTCAGCTCCGACAGGGTGCATTTCCTCCGCGGCAGTCCAGTGATATCGGAGTCAAAAGGCTTATTTGGTCTTAGCTGTACATTTCTTAAAAATAATCGACAGAGCTTATGCCAGGGAAAAATAGTATTTGATCAAAAAATTATAATTTATATTTTAGATTATTTGTTTTATCCAATTTCAATCAAAATATTTGACAAGCGTACTTTTCCGTTTTACTGTTGCAATTTACTAAATATTCTTATAGTCACACGCTATGAGAGTGTACTCATTTGTTTCGGAACTATATCGATTGTAAGCAAAGGAATTCAGAGGGTTGAACCACCGGAAGTCTAATCCTAATAATCTGGGAAAAAAGTCAGTTTGTAAAAGTTTCTTTTTTTTTGTTCGTATACAATTTAATAAGTCATAGGGACTTTTTGAATAATCGCTTGAATGAAAATTCACATACTTTACAATTTATATTTATTCTGTGATTGAACATATTTAAAACTAACTTGATTTAATAGAAATGCAGAGCTCAATATTCCACTCAAACTGTACGTACATTGCATGGATTTTGGAATCTGCATACTATTCGGATCTTCAAGAAAAAAAAAAAAGTCACACCTGTGGAGTATGTTATTGCCGAGGCACCGTCTGAACTGAAATCACAGTTAACCTCAACTTATTTGGCTCTTCTTCGTAAAGCAAATGCCATTAAAAGTTGGCCATAAATGTATTATTATTATTATTATTATAAAAACTTTTCGGTCTCTGTTCTCTCCTTTTGAAAGACCTCACTCCACTGAAGAATGATGGATTAGTTTTTCTTCCTCAGGCTGGTGGGAATATTAGAGGTACTGTTTTCTGTGTTACAGCAGACTACCTTGGTGCTCATTCTTTAAGAGGGCTAGTGGAAAGCTTCTCTGGACAAGGGTGTATTGGGAACCAGTCTGACTATCAGTGTAAGGAAGTATATTCTAAAGCTTTTCTACCAAGTCCATCAGAGATCTATGTCTGAACGCCAAATACTTTCTAATGGTCTCATTATCACACATCATCTGTCGTGAGATTGTTTTACCCCAACCGAACTAACAAATTTTGTCTACCGAAAAAGACTCATGTCATCAATTATTCAGATACCACCGAATGAATCAGTATGGTGAGTTCTAAAGAGCCTCAAAGATATTACCAAGCTTGTAGTGTTCCTTATTCATACTGAAGATAGAAAGGCACTAAATAAGTCCAATTTATTATTATTATTATTATGAAGATGGTATTAGACAGACGGATATGAGAACATCGGCCCAGGATGATGGTAACAGCCTTTGGAACCCTTACCCTGATCATGTATTTTAATCAGAAAAGACAAGATGTTGAAAAGATGAATGATTTATTAAAACAGATGATGTGTGATAATAAGTCTATTAGAAAGTCTTTGGCGCTCAGATTCTTCGGGGAAAATTGTGATCGAAGGGTCTCTGCCCTGAGCAGCCGCATGAAATATTCTGGAGTCTAGATACTGGTGGCGGTTGCTGATGACTCTGCTGAGGCTGTTGAATGATGAGGCTGCTCGATATCCGAAGACTTAGCGAAGATGGGGAGATGGAGGGCTCGTAAGCCAGCTGTATTCAAGAACCAGATGAATGGAGAAGGAGACATATATAAAGAAAGCAGCTGATGGTGATGTACTAAACATGCAAGTGTGACAGTGATGGGCTTGATGAGGCTACCTGGATGGAGTCAGCAAATATAAATTAGTGCCCCAGGCCATAAAGCAGGTATTTGAGACCAAGCATGTTTGGAAGGTGAGGATAAAACGAGCAGTAACTTTTGCCGTACTGTACCAGAGAACAGTCTTTCTGGCTGAACTTCCGCTAGTTCATCATTTGCGCCTCTTGGTTAACCTCTGACCAATGCACTTAGAGGCAAAACATAGTTTCTTCAAGCGAGTTGTAAGATACACAGATAACTTTAGAAATGTTTTGATGTCCCTTGCCTTAAAGCATCAAGTGGTGATACATGGTGATACATATCGCTTCACAGCATATTTTATCGGAGGCAAGCACAAGGTTACGTTCAGAGGTTACATTGTCAGTGATTTACAAAAACACTGAGACTCCTGTCTTCATTCAGATTATTGATTTTCTATTTTTATTTAGATGGATTTTATTGCTCTGATAATTATTATAAATCAGCAGAGGGAGAAAGTCATAGCTTCCTGCCCTCCACTATGAAGAAATTACATAAGACTGTAAAGGAGACGTTTGGACTCTTTACTTTAACCATCATCCCACTTTATTTCAAAAACCAAATTAAACACAAGGGCACATTCAAAGTTGAGATAAGTCCGTCAATAATGCTAACATTGACTTCTAAGACTGAAAATCAGACTGATGTATGCAATTTACTCTCTGAATGAAAAGTTATATTCAAAAAATATACTTTTTCTATGAAAAGCTTGTTTAAACAAGATACCTCTTCTTAAGTCCACCAAATTTGGACTATATTGGACTAACGCTTAGTAAGTTATACACAAAAAAACTTGTTTTTGTTGAAAAAACAGTCCTACTGATGAAAAAAAATCAAAAATCTCCACCTAGTGATAAACTATGAACTATTTGAGTAAATTATGATATATGGAACATAGAGCTCCTCGAGTCAATTCATATTCACCAAATTCGGACTAAATCCAACGAATGGTCAGGAAGTCTGCCTTTTGGGAAAACAAAACAAAAGCTCCCATACTGAGTAAAATATTAACTATTAGATTTAAATATTACGCATAAAAGATACATCTCCTCAATTTGATTCATATGCACCAAATTTGAACTAAATTGGACTAACGATTGAGAAATCATGGTCTGACAATTTCTGAAGTTAAAACTACCACTAGTGTCATAAATATACAACCAACCTTTCCAAAAATCCATCCAGTTGTTCCTTGCACAAAGGTCTATATGTCTATAATATTTGTAAATGATTCATGAAATATTATCCGAGAATGATGACGATCTTCAACTTTTTGGGGATATAATGACAATTAGACCTTTGTTACTGATGCAAACCCTGGATGGCAGAGGGATGGCACATTAGTCCCTTCACAAGACCCTGCTTGGTGGCTTCTGTAGAAGCATTCATGGGTCATTGTGGCCAGATAAAATTATCATTCCAATTTCTTTGTTGAAACAGAGGCAATGCTGTGGAAAAAAAAATCCAAATATGATACTGTGCTGAACAATACTCTGGCCAGGTCTGAAATACTGGAAATATTTTCTGACTACATGTGCATCAAGTCCAAAAGACATCCTACCCCAACGGCCTTCAGTTTAGTGAGATGGCAGAAGCTTTAGTCAAAAAGAACTAGCCTGGTTCTGTCGGACATGGGTACCTGGGCTATGGCTGGATTGGTTGGAAGCACAGTCCATATTACAAGAGGCAAAGGTGCAGGTTGAATCACTATAGTCCTTGTTTTCCTGAGGCTACCACTTCTCCCAGAAGACCAAGCACCCTGATGACAGGACTATAACTGAGCATGCAAAGGAGCAGCGATATTTCTCCCACTTTATCCTACAGGAGACAGAAAGGAACAACACAAAATGGGCATACACCAAATAATCACAGTCGTAATCAAAGAAGAAAGGCTGCGCAGCTATCAGGGATTAAACCTGCAGAACATTTGCACATAGAAGTTATGATGTCACTGGCCAACAGATGAGCATCAGATTTATCAAGGACAGATGGCCTGCTTTGTTTGATGTCTCGCAAGTGAGTTCATCTAATTCTTGTAATGCAGCTTTACATCAATAGAATGAGTCAGCGAACCCACCCTGTTTTAGTTGGGTGGGTGCTGTGTTCCAGAGAAGCACCACACTGGGTTCTTATTATTACCTCTATTAGCTCTATTTTAACCCCTACAGAACCTGCTCCATGCCACTCCATGTGTCAGGAGCAACCTCCAATTGTTTAGAGACACTAGGACTTTCAGGATAGTACTTCTTACTAATAATTTTTCACGTTTTTGATTTGAGCATTTTCCAACTGGTTAGTCTCTTTAACACCGAAACAGACCAGCATACAACATTTTACCAATAGTTAAGGCCAAGCAATAATCACAAAATCAACATTTAAAGCTTCTATTTTATATCATATATATTATTGGATTATTGATTAGGGGAATTAACATTTCCTAAAAGTGCCCCACAGTATGGTGAGCACAGGAAAACTTTAGGTGATATTAAGTCAAGTATGAGCTGCGACAAAATGATTTCAGAGGTTAGAAATGTGCTCAATATTTTCACCAAAAAGTTAAGTAGACGTGACTTGCTATTTAAAGGGACGAAACACGACTCTTGTTAAAATGACACAGCTCTATGATTGTGAGTACCATCATTCAGCTTGCTAAGCTGTGGCGTTGACTTCATCGTAGGAAAATCACTTCACTAGTAGTGGTAAAATCCATCGGGTTCTTAAAGCTGTGGATGTTGCTGATTATGAGTTTGAATATGATAATCTATGCAGTTCTGGCCGATAAAGTTGGTCTTTATCTTTACATATCAAGTCGACTATTGCTGTACGAATTAATCATTTGTGGATGCTCAGGATTGGTTTGCTCACACTGTAAGACCACTCTGCCCTTGCAGCCCATTGCCACCATTGACATTTGTCAATAAAGTTTTCTTTGATAGCTTCGATGCTGAAAGACATTTGTTTGTGAGCAACATGCTAACAAGATAGAAACACTGTCTTGATTATTTTTGCCGTCCTGTGTGCTGAAATTAAACTATAAATAAAAAAGACGCCAGCCTATCTGGACTGTACTGATCTGTTGGTGGTTTAGATAATGTATACAGTATTGCTCGTCTATTTTGCAGATATATTTGGAGGTAAGCAATCTAAGTTTGCCTCTATACAGTGTTAACTCGATAGCCAGCACCACTCTGACAGCGAAGAACCTTTTTTTTTCTTGCAGTGCAGTTGCTACCAGTTCCTACTTTCTGAATACTTGTTTTTCATAATCCAATTTACATGCCTTGTAGTAGGAAACTCTCAGGGCCTTCTAGACCGTAATCAAAACGGAGGTCCAATTAGATTTTTGGGGATTTTTGTTGTTAGGCCGAGAAAAGGTTAGAGCTGGCTCACTAGTTGGGTTGCCTCTACATGTGTAGTAATCTAATCGGAAATGGTGTTTACATGTGCCGACACATCAATCGGAAGAGCTGGCAACAGCTGTGTGATGAGCGCAAAAGCGACTAATAGATTACTACGTTACAAGACTATGACGTTATAAAATATAAAGTTATTAGTGAGGCCATCACCACAAATGTTGCGTTAATCAACTGACCAACGCAATGTGAAAAGGCATCCTGAAATTCCAGATCCATCTCTTGGAGAGCGTTCTTTGATTCATTAATTCTCCGTTCTAAGTCGCAGGGGCTGGAGCCAATCCCAGCTCATTATTTACTTCAGTCATGCTCAATAAAAAGTTAATCAATCATATTTGATTGATAGTGGGTGGTTCAAAATAAATTATCCCTCCAGTCCTTCCTAAAGGGCCAAAGCTAACTTGCTTGTAATAACCAGTAAGTAGGCCTGGGCGTGTTCTTAAGGTGAGCTTGTCCTGCATCTGTTTTACGCAGGAAGAAGGCACTTCTTTCACATCCTATGCTGCTGCTGCGCGCTCACTTTCCACAAATTAAAATTTATTGGACAAATAAGACCTCCATGCCAATGGAAAAGGAACTAAAATGCATCAATGTCTACTTTTTCTGTTTATTAAGAATTTCAAGATCGGTTGATTATTGTTTACTTTTGGCGGTTGCTTATTTTATGGTGTGAATGTGGTACAGGTTAATTCATGCATGTTTATGCCGGCAGTTTGGCAGGATACTGTAAGAAAAGCTGCTGAATTCTATTCCATTTCATGGCATTTTTGCTTTCTTTGTGATCGAATGAGTAGATGTGAGTGGATGTTGAGAGTCAATCAGTTCGTAATGACAGTTACGTGAGGTATGTGACATGTATTAGTGATTCAGCATCATGTCACTCTGTAATAGTGCTACATTCTTCATGCAACATATGCAGTTAGTGTTTATACCTCAAAGTTAGAGTTTATCCGTCATAGTTGTTGTTTACCCTAGTTTTAACCACTTTATTCCACTAGATAAATGTACTATTTCTTTAAGTTTGGGTTGATAACATAGTAAGACAGCAGCGTGTAGCTCTACAGCCACTGTGAAAATATTCAAGGGGCAGCAGTACGAGTTTATCCGTCATAGTTGTTGTTTACCCTAGTTTTAACCACTTTATTCCACTAGATAAATGTACTATTTCTTTAAGTTTGGGTTGATAACATAGTAAGACAGCAGCCTGTAGCTCTACAGCCACTGTGAAAATATTCAAGGGGCAGCAGTACGTCGGTCCGTGATACATAAAAGTTATTTGTCAAACCCGAATAATTATTGTACTGGAGACGACCGCAAAGTACGAAAATGTATGCATCAAGAGTTTTTATGCCCTAAGTCTTTCTTTCATTTAGAACAAGGTATACAAAGATATTCCCTGTCAGCCATTATGTTCGATCATTGACTACCCGAACCTACTGTGACTACCGGTCTGGAAATCTCACCCCATTACTAAGAGTTAGCTTATTTTTGTAGGACAACATTTCCTGCTGGAAAACCCTTGAAATATGGAGTATGCGATCCAGATTCCAGTTTGTTTTTCTTCTTCCTAATTTTGCCTCTAATGCAGAGCTGTCACTTTCACTCTAGAAAAGGGTCTAAATTGAGTCGGTGACGAAAATTTCTCACATGTCAAAAACCATCCGATCGTCCGACGGTCATCCAGGAGCTGCTGAACGTACCTCACGTCCCCCTGCATAATGCAAGGGGGGGTAGTTTGTCTGTAGGTGTGAATAGTTGTTTGTGTCTATGTGTTAGCCCTTTGAAGAACTGGTGAGCGTCACCCAACGTCGGCTGGGATAGGATTCAGCCCCCCTCCCACTACCTTGAACAGGTGTGAACATGATGGTGTTTATGATGATGATGACGATAATGAACATTTGCCTCTACTTTGACTATGGATAAGCCAGTTGGTGACCCGGTGATCTGCATGTATAAACATCGTCAGGATCAAAACGGATCTTTTCACCCTGTTTCTGCTTCTGATACGAAGAGGCACTTGCCGCAGGTGAAGAGAAAGTGTTTAGAAAAGATTTACATTTTGACATTTTTTTTCTGGTTGATAATGATGGTAAACCCTTCAAACATGTCAATCATCCCTGTGCTGGTCCGTTGGCCAACGCTCCAGTTAACAATAATGTTTACATCATCACAACCACTTTTTTGCATAAGAAAAGCACCTGTCTTATTTTAACGTCACATTGATATGTGACTAGCCCCAGAGGCTACAGCCATCTGTAGTGTACTAAATTGACATTATTGTATGCTCTGACGCCAGGGCCTCTCACTTCATAGGATTTCCATAAAAAGCCAAATGTTTGTTCTTATGGGATGGGCACCATGGCCCTAGTGCCTCGGGATGTGTTTTGTAAGTAATTTTCATTTCTCTCAGCGGGTTGAGTCTCCCTTTCTCTCCAGCTCTAGTGAGGGAGGACCTACAGCTGAAGTCGCTTGGTTAATTGAGGCATAGAGTTCAAAGGCCCTGAGTAGCGAGCGGTGTGCCGCCAGTGGGCACGATTGCAGCAATTGTGCTCTGTTACCGACTTATGTTGACGATTGTTTGTTTCCCAAATAACTCGTTAATATTTCTGACAAAAAAATGAATGCGTCACTCCCCTCATCCACGGGACACGTCATAGACATTATGAACACGTTCAGTTCTCAGCAGGTCCATACCATCACAATCACTGTCTCTTCAGGTGAAAAAAAGGGTAAGAGTGCAGTCAAGTATGGAAAGAGAGATGGAGAGATAGTGGGATATGGAGAAGGACGATGGCCAGAACTATTGTGGCTCAGGCTTGGCATGGCCACATCATTGCCCAGCCACCTTGCCCACCCTCCCCGCTCGCTCCGTTTCCTTCCTCTCATCTTACTCCCCTTCCTTGGGAAAGCACTTGCCGTGAAAATCTTTATGAACTCCTTAGCCTGTCTGAGTACCTGGAGCTCCTTAAAAACCTGCCAGTTTAACAGCTGTGTGTATGGGCTCGGCTACGGATAAAGCACTTCGAAGTGGCAGGGCTTACATCATAGGGTGAATCTTTATGAGGGGCCTCCTGTGTGGCGGCCGCTGCTCTGGCTGTTAATTACCGCACTCTGAAGTGCTTTGTATCTGCTGTTCATAATCCAGACACAGGCGGAGACAGCGTGGAAAACCAAAAGTTTATACAACGGCCAGGCCCCAAACTCATTCTGTGCTTCCCTCAGCTAACTGTATTTTCAGCATATGCTATAGGTTCATGTAGGACTGCACGACTGACTGCATCCTCCTATTGACTGTAATAAAAAATCAAAGTCGACGGTATTTTGGGTATTGATTCGTCAAACACAAGCTAAATAGCACTGCCTCTCTCTAGCCATAAGAAAACAAGCACGAGCATACTACCCATGCATTACATTACAGCATTAATAATACTACCAACCACATGTGCATACATGAATGCAAACATTTACACACTCACACACATTTACCGTATACATAACCCCACAGGGACACTGGCCTTGCGTTAAGCAGCTTGGCCCCGGTACTTCATGCGAGGAAAATAAACACGCTGGTCTGGCTAAAGACCCCAGGATGCTATTTACTCCTCAGCTGTGTTTTCCCTTGCATGTGTGTTTTAGTTAGTGTTTCTGTGTTACCTGGTGTTTGTGTTAGCAGTGTTTATTAATTCCTGCAGTGAAACAAAACAGCTTTTATGTCAGAGTTCGGTTATCACTGACCCAAAGAGTTTAGTGATGGCTAAATAAGAAAATTTTGACCTAAAAATTACAATTTACCAAAAAAAAACATGAAAGTATGAGTTGAGTCTCAATCTGAGTTCTGTCAGGTTTAAAACAAATGTCTCTGACTTTTATGAGTTCTCTTTCAGTGTCAGTGTTTTTGCTTGTTTTCTCCACATCTGTGAACTGTGTTGTGCTCAGATGTTATGGCTATTTTCTATATTAATAAATATTTCATCATTTCAGGGAGTCAGGGTGTTACCAGCAGTCATTAGATCACCATCATTACACCTACTGTGAGCATGTTTACATTTACCGTAGTGCAATGAAGACGGCAGTCTTTATTCTGCATGGACATTTTCAAACTGTAAATATTTCAGTTCCGAATGATGGTATTGATATTGTCTCTCCATGTGTCATCACTCCTGTTCGATAGTTTCATCAGACTAGTGTCACTCTTGTTAAATCAATCACTGAAAAGTCTGGGATATTATGGAATCCTTCATGTTAACCTGATAACTCAAAAACTATTCCATGGATCATTTTCAAATTCTAAACCCACATAGACCTAAGTGCGATAAAGAAGTGGATTGATTTGTTAAAGGTAAGTTGTATATTTCTGACACAAGAAGAGTTTTATCTCTGAAAGCTTTCAGACCATAATTTCTCAACTGTTGGTTCAAACTAGACCAAATTTGGTCCATATGAATTGGCTTGAGGAGATCTTTCTTGGATAAATCAAATTTTACTCACAAGGGTGAGCTTCTTTTTTCTGTTATGTCACTGTTTCTCTGACATAACTTCAAATTTAATTTGAGGAATTCAATCAGAGCATTGCTTGTACAACGCAGGGGATTAGGCGACTTATTAGGTGACTTTTTCAGGGATACACCATACGTAGGGTAGGTGAGACTTAAGACGCTGAAGTAATATTTGTTGGCTTTGAGTTAAAGCAGTATATGAATGGTTTGGAGAGAGCAAAATGCATGCTAGCACTTTTAATATCTTAATAGATTACAGGAGTGGATAGTGGAAACCATTTGGAACAAATTGAGACTATGATGGGAGTAAAGACAGAAGATGAGCCACAAAACTGGCATGTGAACCTATGCACTCAGCAGATTCAACTCATATGACAAATTGATTTACTTGAGCTACATCCCATTCCAGCCAGCTCTACACGTGAAGCACACATGAAAGACATGCTAAAAGTCAGCCATCAGCAAATACCATTAAATGACATGTGTGAGGAGAGCTTATATGAGGCTTGGCTACATAAAAACAGAAGAGATGCGCTGAGAGCTTCGAATTTTCAGGGGAAGAAAAATAGTCAGAGAAACAAAGCAATATTAAACATATAATAGAAAGTCACAGGTTTAAATAATCTCAAAGAAACATTGGAGAAAAAAAAAAAAGAAGTGCAAGAGCCGGACAGGACAGGGGAGGAAAGAGCAGCTGGAGCTTTTGAACAGATGAGGAGCCCATAAGGTTGCCAGATGAGCTTCAGCTTAACCGCAATCCTCTAAACGGAGACAAACATATGCCAGTGTCTCCTGTATGCTTTCCACGGACGCCTTTAAATGATTGTAAACATTAGTTTTCAAGAGAAGGGTTGGCTCCTCGGGGCCACTTCTGTGCCCTGGATCTCTCCGCCTCAGCAGTGGTGCTAGATAATCACCAACAGTTTGTTTGCTTAGCAGAGACATTTCAGAGGACTGATCTCACCACTGATGGTGAAGACACTGTGATTTGGATAAGCCTTTGAAAATGGTAGGGCTGATTCTAGAATCCGACTTTTAAGTATGCTCCACTCTCATGGAGTTTAAGTTCCCACTGTGAATGATTGTTTTTCTCAGTTTAATAGTTACCGTTTTACACTATAAAATTATAGACATTGAAACTATCTGTCCACTTTCACTCCTGGTTCTTCTTGCTCTCAGTCTCTCTGAAATTACATATATTCTACAAAATCCAGAAAAAATCCAGCGTTTTTTATTTTAATATATAGTGGGAAATTTATGTTTGATAAGAATACATCGCTGCACAGCAGCTGCGTTGGCATTTTTACAATGTGATCTTGTTGGCCTGGTTCTTGCTCTCTTTCTTTAGTGGCTCCACCACTCTCCGATCAATCCATCCATCCATCCCTTATTCCTTATTCCTTGCAATGTCACAAAGGGCAGGAACATATCCCAGGTGGTATTGGCCAAAGGGCAGGCTACAGCTAAACCATAGAGACGAACAACCATTCAAACGTTTATGGGCAATTTTGAGTCAACATTTCATTGATATCGCCTGTTTTTGGACTGTAGGAGTTAAGACGAGGCAGCTGGAGGGAACCCAGGAGGAAACTGAGAGGAAATGGAAACAGTCCCTAGCTCTGGGTTGAAAATGCTGCCACACAACGGTGCAGACCCCTGCACCCTCATGCTGTCCACCAATCAACCTAACAATGAGAGAGAGGAAGATGAGCATTCGTGTGTTATCAATTGAAAATCAATATCAATTGATAACATCAACCTGTTATAGCAATATAAAAAATCTTTAAACTCACTTAAACTTTTGAGGGTGGAAAGAAATTCCTATATCTGTTTTTCCGGGTTGTGAATGTGGTTGAAAAACATCTTTAGCATAACTAAATTTTATCTGCCTCCAAGTCCATCCGGCATCATGCTGCGACAGAACAGAAGAGAGGAAGAAGTGACGAAACGTACAGCATTACAAGTTGTGAGCTGGGTACCTTGCTCTCCTCTGCTCCATTCCATTTGTGTAGGAAGCTGCCTTTATTCCTGACCGACGGTGTAGAAATAAATAGAGCATGTCCAAAAATAACAATAAACTGCAGCATTGACCTTCACACTGATCTGAAATCAAACAAGTGTCCATACAGTTAAATAATAGATACACTCGCTACATTTGGTTGATGAAAATAAAAATGATAAGTATTTTCTTTTTGTTTAGGAGATTCTGGCGTGTTTCAGCCTCCATAAGAAGATCAGAATTGCCTATGATGAATAATTTTCCTTGCTTTTGTTTTAACCTCAGAATATGTATTTTAAGTTAAATTTTCTGTTCTGCATGTGCAAAGAAGCTGACATCTCCTGTAGAGTTGCAGGACAAAATTCTGTGAGATTTCACATGCGCTTCATCAGGGCGCCAAAGGAGTGAATATCATAATTGGTTTCTTCAATTTGCTTATTTTTAAATTTCAAGCCACATTTGAACTTACAGTTTTTGGTGGGAGTTTGCTAACATTCAGATAGAGGTTATAGTAAATCCACATCACCACAAATTCTATTTTTCTTGAAGTGTAAGCCTCTGTGTCCTTTGACACACATTGTCTATTTTTATGTTTATCTGTTTACTGGTTCTGATTGTTATTTTCTGATTAACCAAAACCCAAACTTATATACTTAATAGAACAGCCCCTTCCAGACTATGTGCATATAGTGTCAATAAAATTGAACATTCGTCTTCTCCGATAGAGAGAGAGAGAGAGAGAGAGAGAGAGAGAGAGAGAGAGAGAGAGAGCACCAGAGTGTGGCAGATTGAGCCTGAGTGAGTTAGAGTGAGACAGAGTGAGCGGTAGAGCGTGCGCAAGATAGAGACAGATGCAGGTCAAACGCAGGTATGTTAAAATAAAAGACTCAAAGATAAATTATTTGCATAATTCACCTCCGGTTCCATCACAGCACTAGAGAGAGAGTAGGAGAGTCTGTGCCTTGACTTGAAGTGGACATTCAAACAGTCATTCATTCAATCTGTCATTCATTTTCTGTAAACGCTCATACTGGACCTTCAGTGAAGCTGATTTCCAGAGACAGTCTTTATCATCAATCTTGACGTCAGTTGATTGTTTTTCTTCACTCTGCATTCATGTCTGATGAAGAGCAGCAACAAACTGTCAAATATCGATTCGTATTTGCCTATTGTTGGCTCTTTTTTTCTTATTAATATCAGTTGATAGGTTTAATTTGAAAGAGCCAGGGGTTGTAGAACACATTCAGAAAATTGTTGACAGAAAAGTACAGTCAAACAATAAAAATAATAATCATATTGTTATTGATTATAATTATTCTATTCTTATATATTTGGTTGATACTGATGATGATATATTTACTTAAGTATCGTTAGGATAATAACACTGTAACAAAGCAAGTTTGCATGGTCTCTACGGGCTTGTGTTGGTTTCCTTCGGGTGCTCCGCTTTCCAGGTTGGCCCATAGTGGCAGTCAGTCACAGCGGCTCAGGACTGACCTTCCATCTGACCATCGTAATTTTGTTGTACACTGTATATGACAAAAATAAAGATCTTATCTTATCTTATCTCACAACCATTACCACTACCAAATTCCTTTTAGGGCAAATATTTGCAGAGGGTCGGCCCGAGACTGTACTGTATCAGAGTAAAGGAGAAGTTCACCAAACCAAATGGGAATAAATGCAAGACTTCTAAAAGCTCATGATGTGTTTGATTATAACATCAAGTATTATTTTGCCAGCCACATGAAAATGTCAGAGCAGTCTCAAGGTATGCGAGGTTGAAAACATTGCAGCAGAGCTGCATCACTTAAGCTTGTTTTTCCATGAATCATGGGCTGTTTCCAACGGAGGGCCGATTGCAGTTTCTGCCAGTCTGACTGGCCAATACTGATTTTGGCCGATTCTGATTTATTTTCAGTAAAGTTTTAAAATCTTAATGCGAGATGTATTTTAAGTGCTCTTACTTTGACGGATTACAGTGCAAGTAAGGCTTGTCGGCATTGTGTATGTATTCTGACCTGTTGAAATGAATGTACCCTCCTTCCTCCCTGCAATGTTTAAGACATTCAAAAGTGGAACAAAAAAGGTTTATATGCCCTGTTCAGTCCATTATATTTCATATGTTGGCTTTGTTCAGGGACTTCAGGGCTCATGGCTGGATCTGAGCTCCCATTATCTTTAGCCACAATGCTAGTAATGGTTTCTTGTAACTTGTTATGTTCCTGGGTTTTATTAAATTTGAAGTTTGTTGTGACAAATGTTTTCTTGTTGTTCCTCCACACCTTATTTTATCATTACTTGTGTTGCAAATTGCAAGCGTTGTATTTTCTGGTGTTTTCTGGTTACTTGCGAGATGTTTGGAGCCGTGGTAGCTCATGCTTGGTGTGCGGGTATGGTGGGTGCCTGTAACCTCCGTGTAACCTGCTGAGTGAGGTTGCTCAGCCAAGTGCCGGTTTCATCAATCTTGGTCTCCTGGGGCCAATAGATCGGTGCACCTCTAGTTATCTTGAGTAAATAGACAATTTTTTCTGTGTTGATGTGACGTAACGCACCTACAGAGGATTTTATTTTTATTATTAAAATTGATAGATTGAAGATTTTCTATGCTGATTTATTAACTTCCAGTTCTGCATTATCTGCTTTGTGGAAACGTGGAGGTTGACACAATGTCCGTGTCAACAGGACACATATTTTCCGTAATCAAAGCAAAGTTCTACTGAGGATGAGGATTTTACTCAGAATGAGGATTTTAGATGGATCTAAGGATGCCTCTAAAATGCACCCTACTGCCGGATGAGGACATTAGCATGTTCCAGAATGTCTGCGATCAACTTCAGCAGCCATGATGTATCTGTATTCGATCAGGAGAGAGAAATTAATGAAATAAAGATAGTTCTTCATTGCTGCAGACATTGTGTGAGAATTGTATATGCTTTGGGAGTGTTTCAAATTTTAGAAAATGAAGAAGCGATAATAGAAAGTCATGACATAGAAATCAAACCATATTGAACCCTGCCTATGTTAACTTTAAAGAAATATTTGGATTGGATTCATATACAGAAAACCTCGGCAAAATGTCATGATAAATATGAACTATATGATTGTAATAATATAATATTACAACGACCACAAATAAACATTTACGCGGCTTGAACATCTTGCAATGCCATTGATGTTTATGTCACTTTATTACTGTGGCCTTAAGGTTAGGGTTCTGAACTTCGCATTGCTGCGAATCAGCTAATTATTTAACGGATTTGACACCAAACAAATCCAGACTCTCCGAGTTTAAGTTAAACATGCTGCTGCTGCTTACTGGTGTTCTCCATCACTGAAACACTGGGTGTGTCAAACAGAGTGCATCTCCCTTTGTGCCTCATTTTCATCCCTCAAGGACTACTTCACTTTGTTTGAAGTCTCATTTACTTTACCCACGTATCAGTTTCTTAATGGATTGGGCCTTTCATGCGAGAGACCAGTGAAGTGTTGGTTTTACATGAGCATCCAGGGCAAGTTCCTCCTCACTGAGGGATTGAATACATAGCATTTCTTGACATTATTGCCATTTCCAAGCTTCACAAAAGGAAAAAGGATGTTAACAAAGCTGATATGTGAAATGAGGCATTTGTTTCAAACTCTCACATCTTCTTTCTCTTTTCTGTATATTCTCTTGTTGAAATAGGAAACCTGGGGATTGTTTGGACTTGTCTCCCCTGGGATAGTTAACATTTGGCCCCTATGCATTAAATGGTGAAGTGGCGGACTGTCCACAGCTGCTTAAGGTCACTTTAAAGTAAGCACCAGTAGATTGCGGCTATAGTCTCACTTTAATCATTAGCCTGACCTTAGTTAACATTTTATCCATATACGGGTGCGAACACCAGGGCCATTGCTGACAATCTGACTCACACTTTGAATAAAATTCCCTCTCCGTAGACCAAAACTGATACTTCAATTAAACCGCCACCTAATTAGATTACACCATTTACGTGTGACATTCATAACAGAACCTCTTGTGTATTATTCTTGTTCCCATTTATATTATTTAGTTCTCTGATTTACAGAGCAGGTTTAAGGAAAGAACTTGTCACGAATATTTACAAAAATAAGGACACATGTTATAAGGTCATGTTAAGTCTTCTCAGGCAAGATAATTAATATCATAAGTGCGCAAGAATGACAACAAAAAAGAAGATTCAGGCGGTCTGGAACGGTGGCGTATCTAAACAATGACAACACTGTTATTTTCGTAAACCTGCTGATGTGAGTCACTGCGGACTGCGTTATGTGCCAGACAGCTGTTTCGACATGAGCTCAGAGTCAAACACAGAAAGAAAAGAAAAAAAAGTAATTAATGACTAGAACCTCAAAGTAGTACGATTACATTACCCATTGTCCCAAGAAGAATTCTATAACCAAACAATTACCGGGGAGCAATTTACTGCCTGACAAACATTGCACCAGTGTGTCATTGTCTTTCTCTCTCACTCAAAATATAAATAGAAAAATTGCTGTTATTAGAGGATATGATCAAGTTTCATGTTTTGACCCATACACAGAACATTTTCACAAGACCTAAGTGGAAAGTTCCCATGCGGACCCAGAGCTTCTTACACAGTCCTCACTAGAGGGTAAGATAAATAGTGAGTGTGTGTGGTTATAGTGTGTGTGTGAGGCATGTGTGTGTGTGTAATTATGCTATGAAACTGCGATATAAAGTAATGAAGGGACTAAAAAGAGTGAAAAAAAGAAGGAGAAATATAAGGAGCGGAGTTCAGGTTTGCTGCTCTTCCTGTCTGGAATGGAAAAGTAGGTTGAATCTGAGGAAAGCCAACAGACTTAGATTCAGGTCTTTCTCTCTGTAGATGTTTTGATTCCTACTCGCTGATCCCCGATGTTGATGCCTTTGGGCAACTACGGATGATGCATTTATAAAATGTACTGTTTGAGATTTAATTCAGATTTCTGGATAGTTATTTCTGTCTGTACGTCTGTGTTTTTGCATCACTATGTCCACATGTGCTGCTGCCTGTCTCAGCCGGGATTAAGAGATTTCTAATCCCAATGACTGAGTTTACAGTCGCACCAGTGTCCCGGTTATTATCGGCAATATAACCTTTTCGTGGCTGTGGATGTAAACATCATATCCTGATCTCAGTAACCTGGATAAGACCGTATCCCGATTCTGAGAAACCTGAATATTTTAACTGGAGTATACAAGACACTGCCCAGGTGCTGGGAGTCACAGAAATTTAAACATACAGCGGGGGCAGCAAATGCATTTTAACTTGCTGTAATTGTGTCCTTTAATTGAGTTGAGTTGAGCACAATTATAGTCACTATTTGTTACTGAAAAATGTGTGCCACTTGACGGAACCCTTTTATAATATTACCCAGTAGGAGCATGTACATGTTAAAGAGTAAGGGGCCAAGGGTGGAGCCTTGGGGGACACCACATGTCAAAGGGTCCACCTAGGAGAAGGCATGAACCATGGCTAGTGAGAAAGACCTATTCGATGAGGACGATATTTTTTTTCAGTATATAAAAGCCTCAGCGAGGACTTACTAAACAGAATAATATAAATTGAACCAACCAAAATAGTCTGATAAAAATCTAAATAAATTCCCAAAAACATGTTTTCCTGAAGGGTTGGGCCAATCCAACTAAAATTTACTTTTTTCCCTGAAATACAAAATGTATTAATGAATAATTTTATAGTAAATTTAGTGGGTGTAAGATATTATTATGTATAATAATATCTTACACCCACTAAGATATTATTATACCTTAGTGGTATAATAATATCCCACTAAGGTATAGTTTTTTCCCCCTTGTTTAGGACATCAAAGGGTTAATAGAACTAAGTCTGCCATAAACCCCTGTGGCCTCGTTTTTTATTGCAACAGTCAAATTTGTTTAAATCAAGGCAGCAGTTACAGAAATGACAGATAAACTTGTTGCAAAGTAAACATTACAGGGCACGTGCAGACAGCACGTACTTGTTGTGAAATGGGAAACATTTATTTATCATGTATACAGGAATATAATAACCAGATTTGTCTGTGATCATGTAAACGTCATCCTGAATAGGAGGTGTATACTGATGAGCACGTAAACACAGTTAATGAGACTTTCCTGGTTAAATAAAGGTTAAATAAAACAAAATAAATGAGGGCGCTGTCGGCACATCACCCTTCTTCTTTCAGACCGACACTTGCTTTGTTTGCCGTTAAACAAAGTGAATGAGGAGAAAGGGAAAATTGAGAACTAGGACAAGAGACATAGAAGGTGCCCCCCCCCCACCTCCAACCCTCCAACCCCTCTTGGCAGCCCAGCAGCGTCCAACAGACTTGCTTTAGGAGCTGCAATTGTGGCATTCTAGAATCAGGTTAGCATTCATCCAGTCAGACCACACAGCCTCTGTGGCCAATCCACGCTGGAGGCCCTGGGACAGGGAGTTTGTGCTGCTGAAAGCTCGGGACAACATAACTCGACAGCATCACACACACACACAAACACACAGGGAGAGAAAAGACAGGCCGGTTTCCCACAGGGCAGGGCTGAAAGCTACACCATGTTCAGCTGGTATAACATGATGAAAGTGAACTGGAACACATTGTGCTGGACTGCCATCGAAGGGACATCGCCTCTCCGGTGATCTTTTTTAAGCATGAAGAAGTGTGTTTTCTTGTGTGTGTGCAAAGCCTATAATGTCAACTGAAGTTGTTGGAAGTACCACCGCTATGTAATCATCAATCGATTATGTGACAAATCTGTGAAGCAGTGTTCTGACAGTGAAGGATTTCTGTAAGTCTGCAGTAAGCAAGTGAAGACATATAGTACTTATGTCTAAAAAAAAAGCTAAAAAATAAATAGCTTTGGAAGTGAAATAAAAAAAATCTACACTTGTTAGTATATGTCACTAAACATTTGTGTACAGAAGGTCGTACAGGTATTTCTTTGTTTTGTTAATCAATTACTATTGATTTCATAAAGCTTTAACTAAAAAAAAAAAGAACACATCCATTGATTAACATTCACCTTTGGATATTATAGCTACTCTAAAAGTGTTGAAGACACATGACTACCAGCCAGCAGTGCACATCCCTGGATACACTTTGTGTCAAGTATGTTTCTAGCCAGATTTTGTGTGTTCGGGTCAAAGGCGACCTCTTGACACAGGGAGTTTATACATGCTAATGAGGGTTGCATTCTGACTTCATTGCTAAGTGCATATGCCACGCACAGAAGCTGGCCTCCCTTGCATTTATGTGGGATCAATGTGTTGATCGCCGAGGTGAGAGGTGAGGAGCTTTCACTCCGGCACCCTGAAAAGAAGTACAATACAAATGAGAAGAAAGAAATTGTTGCGTCTGAAAGGATGAATTAAATAATAAAATGTTGAGATATGAAATGTCCCGCTTTCGTCATAATAGCAGCTTCTGTCATTTTCATGATTTCCTACAGTTTCAAATTTACAGCGGTATTGTGAAAAAAAACTGGATTTATAGCCACTTATATTCATGAACTTTTTGAAAAAACGGCGTTTCATTTGCAAACACACACACAAGCACAACGGAGAAAAAAAAAAAATCTTAAGGTTCGGAAAGTTGCAGCTTTGAAAACTCACTTTTCTTAGCCAAACTTCTTATACATATTTGCAAGGAAATCAAAGCCTCTTTGTGGGGCTGGCCCTAATCCTTTCTGCGGCACATAAAGGATGTACCTTTAAACTGGCTTTCACTCCTCTGACAACCATGCAAATTGGTGAGAGGTAGGATGCCATCTCATTGACATTGTTTGTTAGAATAACACAGCGCAGGGGAAAGGTCCCGTCTCAGGCATTCCACAAAAGCCCTCCCCTCTGTGAAGATGCCTGATGAATTGTCACAAGCTTGTTATTTGCCATTAGTCTCTAGCATTTCTTCCTTCTGTTGGCCCAACTAATTCAATCTTTTTGGGGGGTAATCTTTTTCAATCCCCTGGACTTTTCAGGAGAAACCCCCAATCCCCCCCCCGCCCCCACCGCCGCCTGACACACACACCCACACAGATATTTTAATTTTTAATTGTGCCATTCATGACCCAGTTTGGTTGAATAGTTTCTTTGTCGTGTTATTGTGTCAAAAACCTTTATTCTGAAAAGTTTGTAAGAGACATGTTATTACCAGAATTTATCGAGGCTTTATCTTCAAAGTGGGGATTTAGAATTTTCCCTTCTGATGTCATCACAAGATATTATTTCAGTAAATTACTTGTTCCCATTATCGCATAACAGAAAACTCGAAAGTGTTTATTCAAACACACTTAAAAACAGAGGAGATTAATCCAAGTCTACACTTGAGATGAAATATTTTCATTATAATAAATCAATAGCACACAGGACTTTTTTTTCCCCCTTCTTGAATCTCATATGTTTCGCAGATGCCCTAATTCTGGAATAATAATAATAACCCATAATTGCTCCCATGACAGACTGCTGAAAAGGACAAGAATCTGTATGTTTACCCACAGCGATCCACCCTAAAGGGCATCAATCACAAGTCACATAGTAATAAGATCCAGAAGTGTGCTCAGATCAGAGCAGGGCGATGCTAACAACCATATCCTTTTGATATCAGTGTGACGAAGAGTTTAATTTGGGAGCAGCCGTCACTTCAAAGGGAGATTTGCGCACTTTCCTGCTTATTTGCACCCCCAATAGGCTCAATACATTATGGTATAACCGTGCCTCGGTCCTCCGCTCGTGTACTAATGTCATCCTGATTGCCTAATTTCTTATGTCAGCAACTTCTTCTTGGGAGCAAGATGAGGACAATTAGGGGACAATTGAACATGATTGTGATGGGAATGTTCTGTGTGGCAGCAGGCAACCCACTGTGTGGTTGGCTTTGGTTAAGAAAATTTTGTTTTTCCTCTCAAAGTTCATCCTCAGGACACATCAGGAATTTACTGCGATGGGCGGGCAGGAAGCAGTTACAGAGGGAACACCACAACTTCTAGCTAATTAAAAACACTTAGAAGTTCAGAGCAAACGGGAGGAATCATGGCTGTTTTGGTATGTTTGACAATCCATGTGGCTTTGTGTGTCTGTGTGTGGGTGTGTGGGTGTCTTTGACTTGTTTCTTTTATAAAGTTATCTTGGGATTAGGTATTAAAATGGCTCGTTGGAATTCACATTTTTCTCTGGATTGAGACGCTGCTTATGAAGTCCATAAACTATGTCTTTGTCAAATGTCTGCATTTGTATGAGAATATTACATAAATAAAAAGGTGGTCAGAACAAACTGTGCTGAAATGCAGTCTTGTGGCGATACATACTTCCAATGAGGTCACAGGCTCAAAGAAATAGTTCACATATTTGAAGTCAAGATGAGCACCAGCAAGATATTGTGACACATGTATAGATTTTACAACTTCAGAGACAAATTGGACCACTGAGGGTGCATTTACCTAATGTGACTGTGATTGTGTGCTCTAATTAGTTAAGTGTGTTCCTGTGGCCGGGGAAGTACTTTTTGCTGTTTCAACGAAAACCAAAACTTGGCTTGTGGCTGGCTTTTAAGAACATATGGTTTTATTATAGAAAATAACAGACAGTGGCGAAGAGCAGGTCACTGCTAACAATCCTAAATCAGCACGAGTTCTGTGTAAATGAGCCATAATATTTAAGGTGCAGTGCGTTAGATGGAACACTGAAGCGATACTCTAACTTTCAAACCAAAGAAGAAAGAAGTTTAAGTGTAAAAAGTTTCAGTCACAGCATATAGTGGCATTTGTTAGAGGCTTAGTATGAACCATCTGATGTCTCTGGACAATATGTCACAAGATGGTTCTTCCCTTTGTTCAAACAAACCCGTCAGCGGTGCAGGTCCTGAGCAGGGGGGCCGAGAACATTCTGGTTTAACTTAACTCTGGAAAAATAAACTATAATGCTGACTAATAACTGGCCGGGAATGTCAGCAGAGTTGACTCCCTACCCACTGTGCTGTTAAGCATAATGAATATTACAGGCCCCTTTGTATACAATGCTCGGACATAGTTTACTTTACTTCATATGGCCAAGGCCCTTAACTGGGATTGACCCCATTTGAGACAAGAAAATTCGGTCACACATAAATAACTAAGTCAAATTAGGAGAATTATAATGGTGAGAACTCAGGGCAAGTAAAAGTGGTTTGATAAAGGACCAGATTTTTTAGTGTTAACTAGAATATTTGTCTCCGAGGACAGATACCCCTACTACTACAAAAACTGAATCTGTTGTGATGTGGACCAACTATATGGTCTGCCAAGATCCACATACGATGTTGATCATAACCTCTATCATGGCTGAATGTGAGCAAACTGACACAAATAGTTACTGAATTTATGAGCAAAAAATTAAATAATAAGCAAATTGAAGAACTCAATTACGGAATACACACATTTAGAGTTTCTAAAATGCATGTGTGAATTTTCATTGAATTCTGTGTAGTAGTTTGGAGGGAATTTTAAGAAACTATTGCCTGTTATGTATATATACCCCTGCCATTATATATATATATATATATATATATATATATATATATATATATATATATATATATATATATATATATATATATATATATAACGGAAGGGGCATAATGCTTGTGTGCTTTAGAATTAGAAGTGTTTCATATTTGTTTTTAACTAGAAACTAGACCGATGCTGTCATTCCCAACCTTAATGGTATATCCCAGAAAATTCCCCATTCCCTTTTGTTGTTCAAGTAGCCTTGATTCACCCCTTCAAATTAAAGGTGTAGTTATTTCCGTAATTGTTTACAAAAAAAAAAGGTTCCAAACCAAGGGACTAAAATATGAGCTATTACATAAAAATATGGTTAAAATATGATACAAACAAGATAAATCTCCCGAGTCAAATTCATATGCACCATATTTGGACTAGATCAGTATAGAGAGAATTTATGGCTGAAAAACTTTTGGCACTAAACTAACCCCCTACTGTTACAATTATATAAAGGATCTTTCCTAAAATAAATGCAGTTCTTCCTCACACTAAAATGTTTGCGGACCTAAAATTTGAAAATGATCCATGTAGGGCGTTGTTTTTCATGAAAAGAAGAAAAAAAGAAAAAAAAGCTCCTCCAGTGAGTAAAATATGAACTACTGTGTCAAATTATGATATTTAAAAGATAGTTCTCCTCGAGTTAATTCACATGCACCAAATTCGGACTAAATTGGACAAACTGTTGGGAACATATGTCCTAAACACTGTTGACTAAAATATTATCAATTTAAGTAAAACGCAATGTTTACAACATGAATCCAACATGGATCTGCAGCGGCGTTTGCGATGATGACGATACCATAATATCCCCGACTTTTTTGGGATAAAATTCTATATTTAATTTATCAATGAGACAGCATATTCATCAATAGCATAACAAATTGTGAGGTTTGTGGCTATAATAAGTCGAAAATGTACATATATGCATATAGAATACTGCACTAGTAAATTAACCAGCACAATTTCATATCCGTTGAACCCTCAAAACAGGCATTGCATCCATGAAAAAGAAGACAAAACACTTTCCACTCTACGTTTTATGAGTATAAGAATGGCGGAGTAGCCTCAATGGGCTGTAGCTGTCTGGCTCTCCAGCAAGTCGAAGGCTTGGACAAGAAATCCTCCTTAAAGAGTAAATTTCCTTTCCTACCCTTTAGGAAGAAATCTGCTTAGAATTCCATGACTGACTTGTATAAAGCTTATGGATGGTTTGATCCCTGGTTGCTGCTTTGAGGGTAATGGACTGTCTACCTCCGCTCAAAGCCCACTGACTGGCACAAGCCATTATCAGTTAATGACCATCTGTCCTACTCCAAACCCTTTACTGTATCTGCATTGATAATCTCAACCATGCATAAGCAAGATCATTTTTTTCCTATAGGATAACAACTAGTGAGTGAGTGATTGATACATAGCAGGTCTAGATCATTGATTTATTAAACAGTGACCAAACAATTACGACATGAGCAAAGACTTAGTGATAGAGGTGAGAACAAACTACCTTTTAAAAGTCAGAAACCTCAAGCAGATCCCGACTCAAGGTGATCTCCACACTCCTGTCACCTCACAGATCAAGATTGTCCTTCACTGAGGGCTTTCTGTACATATTGGTATGAAGAACTAGGTCGCTTTCGCTTATGCTTTCGCTTCCAACAGCAAGGGTATTTCCTCGAAAAGTCCCCAATTCTACGTGTTGTACAAGCAATCCCCCTGAGTGAATTCCTCAATTGAAGGTGATGTTATATCTGAAAAAAATGTTTTTTGTGAAGAAAAAAAAAATGCTACTCCTACTTAAATCTGAACTTTTAGAGAAAAATATGATATAAAGAAAATAGATTTCCTCGAGTCAATTTATATGCACCAAATTAGTACTTAATCGAACCAGCTATTAATGATCTATGTCTGAAAAAGGTGTGTTTTTCATTATCCATGTATGTTGTATCCAAAGTAGTTCTGAAGAAGCCTCTTTGATGAGAGTTGATTGGATTTCCATGACCTGGATGAATGACAATCTGAAGAAACTTCACCTAGTTAGTACAATAATAAACTATTACAGTAAAAAAGTAAATATATAAGATAGAGCTCATGAGGTTCATTTATATGCAATAAATTTGGACTAAATTGGAACAACAATTGTGGCCCAGAAACTTTAAGATATCAAGCTCCCACTACTGTCAGAAGTATATAACTGACCTTTCCCCATATCAATCCAGTTCTTCCTCCTACTAAGGTCTATAGCTGGGTATAAAATTTGAAAACGCATGGGCCAGAAAATAGTTTTTGAGTTATCAAGTTAACACCAAGGAACAAAGGTCAAATGTGTTAATGAGATCACGGTAAAGACGATCACTATATGTCAGGTGCATTGTGAGTTTCCCCATCCTCTAACGCATGCTGCTGTGGCAGTGTACAACGTGAGCAATAAAATCAGTCCAACTCCTCCGAGGATTTTCCGTCTCTCTCCTACTCCTCTGTGACCTAATTCCCCAAAGGTTTCTAACTGCCTGTCAAAGTTTTGAACCAACTACCGAAATGGAAAGGAGTTTCTGCAGCGTGACTACCCTTTACGATCAACTGAGTCGTACGTATCTATTTAGCTTGGAGTTGCAGAACCCGGGCAACATTCTGATGAGGACGAGTGGAGGTCAACACCAGCGAAAACAATGACAGATGCAGTAGCACGGTATAAATTCGCTATGGCATCCAGCCTCAACTCCAACTGTCAGCAGCATCTGAGGGCATCAAGGGAGCCCTCTGCAAGAATGAGGGGGGAAACAGGCAGAGGAGAGAGACAGCAGAGTTTGTAACAGTGTCTATTACGCTGCAGAAGAATTTGCCTGGGAGCTTGGCTTGACAGATTAGTCCAGCGCCCAGATGGGGCAGTGCATCGCTGAAACAAGAGCTACTTTTATGAGGTACGTAACACAAGCCTGGGGTAGCCACGGCAAGGCCTGGTAAGCGATCCCTTGATGAAAGTGAGGGCAGTGCTCCACCTTTCATGTTTCCATAGGTTTTATTTGGAGCGCGCACAGACGGGGCTGCAGACAGAAATGACAGACAATTAAGATTGCACAAAGGCAAGGGAAATTCGGTATCGAGCTACATGACCCCTGCTTGCCGGCAGTATTTCAATGCATATGGCTGCCTTTTGTAATGAAATTCTTAGGAAGAACCTGTGTGTGTCTAAGAGAGAGACAGAGAGACACGGGGACAGAGGGAGAGGAGAAGGCCTGAAGCTCTAGCAATGCGTAAACCATGCACTTATATATACCTACAGATTCAAGTTTCTCAACCCACCTTCATGCATCAAAGAGCCGAAGCAAAAGACGGGTGTGGGGATTAATGTGGAAATAAACCTTAGGCTTTCTACATATCAAAAACCAGATAAGCTTATGAAGTTTAATTCATATGTTTTATTCGGCTGAAATACGGCCATTTGTGATGATGGCTGGGCTGTCCCAACGGAATGATAGCACGCCGATAACAATCTGGCGCCAACTCTTCAGCTGAATCCATTTCTAAGGAGGAACGATAGGTTTGAGAAATATAAATTAACCTCACCTTGCTGAGAGTGAAAAAAGGAGGGGGGAATTCTCCCGTGAATGTCCACGGACAGGGATTTCTTCATCCTAATAACTAAGACATCTAGTTTGAGCAATAAAGGAGCGACGCGGCAGACAGGCAGACTGTGGCTCCACATAGAAAATAATAATTTTTTTTTTAGTGGCGAGAGATGTCTAAATCTGGGAATGGATTTTAAATTTCCAACGTAATATCAAGGGCGAGCAGGTGAGCTTCTCGGGTTTTCATTCTGCAGACACCTAATCTGGATCCCGCTGCACGTGGATGAGGGAGTGGAGTCAGACAAAAGTTAAAATTTGGAATCGTCTGGGCACGTGCTGACAGTAGAGCATTCCCGAAGTAATGACAAATGTGGATGTACAATGTATATACATGAAGACACAATCAACCTACAGAGCTGGAATATCAAACCATGTCAGGAGCTCCCCCTTTTGTAACACTATTTAGTGTTTATTTAACATGTGTTGAAGATGGGACTATTTTCCTAACCATCAGGTTTAATTTTCAACATTTTTTTTTTTTTTTAATAATACACTGCAATGTAATAACAATGTAATAACAATTATATTCTTTCTTTGTGTTTTTATGTACACTATATACAACTCCATATGCCATTTACTTGATATTTTGGGAATAAAAAGAAAAATAACTTTTGGATTATCACTATGTTTTGGTTTTGGAGGCCTAAGAAAAAAAAATGTATCATGTTTGAACAATGAAGCTCGATCTCTTTTTCAAATGTAGCACTAGGGGTTTAGGTACAGGATGTCATCCTTCAGAGTGATCTCCGGGATTGGAAGAAGTCTTCTCATTCAGCATTTAATGATTACAAAATGTCCCTCTGCTGCCACTTTTCAACACCATGCTTAAACTGCATGAAAATGCTCCAGTTTTCCAGTTTTTTCTCTCCCCTTTTTCACAGTAGAATTTCACCCAGGAGGTTTTTGTAGGATTGTTCTCTTAATGAGGCGCTGTAAAAAGCTTATTTTCCCATCTGTGGCCTCTCTCTCATTGCAATTCAGTTAATCAAATTACACGGTATCTTTAATCTTGCCTTATGAGCCGGTATATTAACTTATATTCCTCAAACCCTGCAGCAGTGAGTGGGTGAGATTCAAAGCAGGTCTATATGCAGTGCAGGGAAACTGAGCCTTTTCCTGGCGTGGACGGTGATGATGACACCTCTGATTTATTTTTCAGAAATCAAAGTGCAAAAAAAAGAAAAATCATATCGATCCTAGAATGGAAGAGAGCCTACACATTTGTACTTTTTTTCTTTCTCTAGAAACAGTATGCAGATGCTTCCACGCTTTAGGGTGGAGTTATTAATGGATGCAACTCTTCTTCCAATCTTTTAATCGCAACCAGGCTGAACCACATCATATTTTACACAGCCTCTCTCAGGAAGCCACCAACCAATCAATCTCTCAACCAGCCAGGCGCTGAGGCAGTAAGTCAACCAGCAAAGAGGCGGGATAATCAGGCTGTGAGAAAGTTAACCAGTCAGTCAGGCAGCCATTAGGCCTGCCGGGTAACCAGTCAGGTGGTCGAAGTGACACAGTCAACCCGGCTAGCTGATGTCAAGTCAAGCCGCTGAATCAGTCACTCAGCCAGTCTGTCTGTGAGCCAAAGCAGCTTGTCCTGAGTAAGCCTAGAGAAAATAAGCAGTATGCAATCTGTAGACCATAAACACAATGTGACACTTAGCACCGGGTTGAGCGAGATTTATCACACACATTCTTGGCTCTACAGTTAATATACTGCACCACCGTGACCGAACCTCCACTTTAGGATCCCCGTGCTCGCTGCCATTAACGTCTCCCTCCTTTCACTTACCGGAATACTTTCCAAATATCTTACAAGTAGTAAATCTGTTTGGAGGATTAAAACCGAGCAACATGGCATTCAAACTCCTCCCGTAAAAGCCAGACTAAACCAGTGCAACCAAATTGTGGTTTAAAGCTGTTGTCAAATATTAATATTATTATAAATCTTTACAGGACTCTACCAACACCAACATATTGGTGGTTGGAAGCTTAGTTCATCCACTATGGGGGCAGGCTTGATCATATTTCTTTGTTGTTATGGAGCTACAGGTTGTTTTTAGGTGCACATATTCAGATGTTTATCTTTCTCTCAAGTTTCACTTCAACAAACGAACTGCATAATTTTACTTACATCTGTAGACCAAATGAGGTTTCTCATTTTAAAGTTCAACGGCATCAAAATGATTCCTGCATGACAGGAAGCTGTGAATCACCAAATGTCAGGAGGCAAAAAACGATGGCATTGGTTGCATTTGGATCAAATGATTTTGCTCAGTTATTGTTTGGGGGGCAGGTAGCCGATTAATATTAAGCAATGCTGTTTACGAATCTCTCCACAGTTATTGTATGATGAGATCTTTATTCAAACCTAGCCCTTCTCTCTCTAAATGTGGAATGTGAACACATGTTTGATCCTTCTGAGTTCAAGATTTTTGTCTCTTACTGCTATTCCAATGTAAAAGTATTTTGGGAGCTTTTCCAAAATATGGATAGATTCCCTTCCAAATATCATAGCCCTTTCATTTTGTTGTCTGAATTCCCCTTCTTCCCTTGATCTACGATAGCTACGTGCTTTAGCTGCTTCAACCCCAATAATGTCAGTGTCCTGGAGAGACTTGGCATTTTGGAATCAAGTGATCTTATAAAATACTTGGATGTTTGGCTGAAAGGAAACTTTTATTTGATAAAGATTTGATTTGCAGGTAACAATTGACGATGGAAAAGATATTAAACAATCAAATGCTTAATTGAAACATTCTCCAAACCAAGCATACCAGATCAGCGAGCCGTGTACCGGTACCGGTTATTGTGGATTCAGGAAAAACAAAATACACTAAATAATATACATTCATTTGTTCATTCATTATTCATTAGTGCTTTGTAATCAGTTAATAATAGCCAGTGGAGTGTTTTCATTAAGCCTGTATCCGTCTGTCTGTGCTCCATTCTCACCCACTCCTTTAATGCCAACACACAATCACAGAGACACTGAACTCAGTCTGTTTCTTTAGGGAAGTATAACAATCGTCTTCAAATGAAGTTTCTGCTCTCAATCTAAATGGAAACTTTGGGACTGGCGATTGGACAGTGACATTTAGTACATATTCCAAATCCTAGCTGGGAGAATTAGACTGGACCGTTCTTATCCCCCCCATATCACAGATGAGCCCAGAATGTAAAGGAGTGGATCTGTGGCCCATATGTGAAGAAGATCAACTCCTCTATTTTCCGAAATGTATCAAAATCTAAGTCACAAAGCAGACTGGATCAGGTTCAGGTTAATTTATTATTTGTTTGCATGGATTATTAACAATGGCAATAGAAACACAGACAGAACAATTTGAGAGGCCTAGTATTTGCAGAAAACACAACTATATATGTGCAGATATTAAATTGATACATACATACTTGTCAAACAGGTATCCTTGACAAGCAGGAATAAGTCATAAGGATAATAAATAGTTATTTATTAAGAAATAATTACATCCCACCCACCCTCCTGGAGAGACATCAGCATTCCTTGAGCACCAATCTACATGTGAAACATTTAAATTACAGTCTCAGAAAATGCCATCCCTCCACTAAAAACAGCGTTGACAGAGAGACGTTTGATTTATCACCACCGACAGCAGCAATCGCATAGATGATCGCGAACCGACTGCAGCAGCATTAATACATATAATAAGCCTGGACTGGACATCAGGAAGGCACTGGACCCTCTTAATGCTGGACAACAAGCACCAAATCTTATGTCGTGTAAGGAAAATCTGCATGAACTGTGCTTGAGGTTGTTTGTGCTTGTTTGTAAATACCTACCATCCATAAATTATAGGCAAGTCAAGATCCTAACGTTATATATCTGTCACCTGTCAGTCGGGGGGATGTATTAGGCTGCCAGTGTGCATTTTGTCACTGAAGTTTATTTGTTAGAACCAGGAAAAATGGGCAAGTTCAAGAACCTGGGTGACTTAGTCAAAGGCCAAACAAAGAAACAGGAACCAGTTCCATAGGGAAGATACTGTAGCAAAATTTGTTGAAAAAGGTTAATGAAAGGCTTCGCAGTTTAAACTACACGATTAACCCCCCACCCTGTTTGGTGGACTACAAGATAACCATCAATATTAAACCTATCTTCAGTGGAAAAAAGGTGGGGGGCCCACGGCAAGAGATGAAACAAATGAAAATTTGATTTATTTAAACTATGCTTTACCTTCAATATCGACATCTGTCCAGCCATCTAACTATCCATCTAAATGTGAACATACCCTTTGAGGATTCCTCACTAGTCTACTGGTCTCGTGGAAACCACAATATACCAAGCAAACAGAGAAACAGAATCTATGCTGAGACGGATAACTTAAAATCCATTTCCTTACTTCTTGTTGAGGCTTTTTCAGGTCAGGTCTGCAGAGACTTTATTCCATCTTTAAAAGCTTCATGCAAGTACGTAGAGTCACATTTTGGGACTCTACATTCTCCACTTGGAGCAAGATTTGAGGCTCTGCTCATTTGCTAAGAGCACACCAACATGCAGGTACCTCTTCACGGGTGGACGATGGGCCTTACTGATTATATTTGCAATGAACGCACATATGAATATGATATTAAAAGGTCAAAGTTAGCGTTTTAGATTTAAGAAGTATGCCGCAGCAATGAAACTCTCGGTTTCCGGTTGAGAACTTCCTAGGGTAGTTCATCAATTGACGGATTGACTTCAGGACAGTGTAGTTTGCTTGATACCAACATGGAATGCATAAGTAAAGATAGGAACGAAAAAAAAAGGTGTTTGGATGTGTTTTGGGAATGACACCTTAATTTACAAGCTCAGCCGTCATGTAACAGTGAAAGGAAATTATTGTTTTTAACCACGAGAATAATTCGTTTAGAAAAGCGCTGCTCAATGCATATGTGAGATATCACACCAGACGCTCATGCTGCTCTGCAATAAATTACACCTCTATTGTTCGTGCAACCATGGCCCACTTTTTGAATAGGCACCTCATCATGCCGATTCAAATCATCATGGCGGCGCTGTGTCTGTGTAAAAATCGCAAGTTGATAATCCAGTGTGGTCCAATTTGTGTCAAAGAGTGATTGCACATTTTTAAAATGAAAAAATAATAATCTTCGTAACTGCATGTTTATAGGGAAATATGAAGTTTCTCGCCATGTATTATCTGTTCAAATGAAAATCTACTTCAAAATACCGATCTGTGAGAGTTTATGTCAAAAAAATACCTTAACTCCTGCGCCGGCCACAGATTTGTTTCCCACGGTGTAATTTTAGAGGAGCATGGAAACATTATCACTCTGCTGTTGATATGATAAATATAGAGTGGAGCTTTGAGAACGTAGCATAAAGGTCATTCAGGGTCCAACCGACTGGATTGTATACATCCAAGAGCATCGAAGCATTTCCAAGATTCCTCTTTGTATGCTAACATGTTCCACAGGCCGCCGCGTATGCTGCTAAGCTAAAGGTTAGCTATAAGGCTGGCAGAATGTTCGCTTTCCTTATTAGAGAGTTGCTTGTTTACTTATTGGTTTTCAAGGGTCAAGAGGTGACTTCTTTATTGAAATGACCTTTACAAATCTGAGAATTATCACAGGAACATCCATTTGAGTACGACAATCTGCACTATAAACAACATAAACGCCATGTTATTGTTTTATATTACATGATTACTTGTTTAATTTCAGATAATCCCTTTCAATATGAGTGTATTTTAAGATTGATTGGGGACACATTTGCATTACAATTGCTTTTAAAAAAGCGTCAGCAAACCGCAGACTACATTATGAATGAATGGGAAACATGAAGGAAAACATTTAATGTGGAAAATTCAAGGACAATTATTTTTTGCTATTTATGTGTAGAAATAAGAGAAAAAAAAGATCGGTTTTCCCTCCATTGAAGATGTAAGAAAGCAAACAAAAGCTTTCCTCAGGCAGACATATGGCAATAGAGGCAAGGATGGATATTAGGCCAGAATTAAAATAATATTTGTGGCCAGAAGCCTGCGAGTTTGATACAAAGCTGGTAAATAAATGTGTTTCTCAGGTAGGGAAACGCTCAGGTATTATTTCATTGAAATGAGCCAATACACAGTTGCAGACTGGGGTCTCATTTGCTCTTCATACAGTATGTTTGTACACATGCTGAGCTGGTCACCTGGCCCAGAGGATTAGAATGCTAACCAGTTTACATTCTGCACACAGCTTTAGAAATGATTCAATTTTCCTAATCTTGTTTAGCTCTAGAGTATGTGGCTTTGAGGCAATATGGCATCCTTTTTCAATCATGGATCCTTTGAGGACATTTGCATATCTAAATTTTCTACTGAAATACAGGACAGGCTCCTCTTTTGCGGCCCTCTGAAAAAGCCAAACTAAGAAGCCATGCCGGGTCAACCTAGAGGCTTAATTTATGTTTGATGTATAGAGACAGCAACCTGCTTTTTCCCTCTTACTCCAGTTTCTGAGAAATGCTAAATTCTCCGCTTGATGATAATGGGATAGTTTGCTATCTTTCATGATTCACATTCTCAGACATAGAAAGGATATGGAGTTTATTCCTTCCAGATTGATGATATTAATAGTTGTTTTTTTTCTGCCATACTAGTAAAATAGACTCTTAAAATTTTAGCAATAAGACATTCTGACTTTGCTTATTTATTTTGAATATAACAGAATGACTGTTCTTATGTAAGGTTGCATTAAGTTATTCAAACTAATAACCACTCCACATAATCTCCAAGACCATCTGGTTCTACATGTATGGATTAAAACCATTTGCATTAATTTAAACTGTGTTGCAAAAAAAATGAAAAAAATGCATGCATTGGTTCATACTCACTTTCCTGGGCATGCTGCAATTACCTGCAAGAGTTAACATGCACCGATCTGTAAAATAATTGAGAAGCGCTGAGAGGTTTTCCATTCCAAGTGGACCCCTATGAATTGAATGTTAAGTCTTCATGGCACAATGATGCAGAAGACATTTGTTCCTTAGATTTAGCCAGCAGGGAAGCAGCAGCAGACTAAATGGAAACAGATTTGTCTTCTCATATTTGTGCTACATCTTAGATAACAAAAATGGTTTAAATACTGTAATTATCTGATAAGTATATTCATTTTTAAAAATAATACGCAAAGAAAAATGTTTTTAAATGTGCCCAAAATATGGTATTATTGTCGGATTGACTGTATTTTTTCATGAATACGTATCGTTATCTGCTATAAATCAGGGATATGGTATAAAGTTCCATCAGTCAGTAACCAGAACTCATCCTCCAAAGGGTGCATGTCAGAAAATATGGATATTGTTTCAGAGACTTTAAATACAACATTGAAAACAGATCAATCTTTCTTTTCCCGAAAGACCATCTTGATCTCGGAGCATGGATACTCACTGTGAGTTGAGCGAAAAAAAAAAAAAAGAAGAAGAAAAAAGGTGTATTAAACAGGAACAAATATCGCTTCTCCATTCGCCGCTAGATGTGTGTGATAAAGCGAAATGTCAGCAAAAATACTAAAGCTGCATGTCAACAGAGCCAGCTGTCAGGCGGGAGGCAAGAGGTAAAAAATGTTCTATCATGTCCGACAAGGTGTTCTTTTTGAGATTTAAAGATCACTGCACAACTTTAAACATGTTTGTCACTTTTTACTCCGACTATCATGGGCTTCACAAGAACTTTATCGGCGCCGGCTCAAGGTAAGGGAGAAGAGAAAAAAAAAAAGTCCATTCCTATTTATCTTAGCCAGGTTCCCTTCAAAGGCAACAAATAAATTACAGTGTACATTTGATACAAATTGATTTCTTAACTCAAATAACAATGTTGTCCCCCCGGTCAGGGCCATGTGTCACTCAGTCGCCTGTCTGAGTGAAAGCCTCAATCTGTCTCTGTGATAGAAATAGGGCTGACACATCTCCACCAAGGAATGCTAATCACGCGGGCCTGGCCTGGCCCTTTGTGGGCAGGCCATGATAAGGAAAATCAGTTTCCCCTCCTGTCAGACAGTGGGGCCTGCACCCTGATCGCTGTCTGGGAAGAAACAAGCCATGGGCCTGGAAGCTACTGTCCTAGTTGTTTTGTTGTCTCCGTGTTGCTACATGACGGAGGAAAGAGAGACAGAGAGAGAGAGAGAGAGCGAAAAAGAGCGAGAGAAATGGAAGGAAGACCGGACGAGACAGAGGTGACATGGCAGCAGTGGAGGACCGGGGTGAACGTTAGAGAAAGAAGAGTGGGGAAGAATAAATGTGGATGCTGTGGTTTTAAAGCGCATGCAGCAGCTGTAGCATCTGAGATGGAGCTGGAGTGAACCCCACTGAATATCTTGAGCCGATCTTATCAACAGCTAGGAGAAATGAGATATTGGAGGGAGCTGTTGAGTGCTCTCACAGCTGAGCAGGTTAATAGGGTTGGAAGGCAGGCCACAGGCTAATTGGATTTGCCGTGGCTTGATAAACAGTGGCAAGCCTTTTTTTGCCAGCCAAACATACAGGTCGACTTCACCGCCCCCCCCCTAAAGCCCGATTCTCCCCCTCAAAACACCCTCCATAACCACAACAACCTTAGAGAGGAGACGAGGAGTGCAGAATGAAGGCTATTTTCTACTCTTTATTCCCAACAGGCCAGACTAGGAGGGGTTTTGCTGGTGTATCTCGTGTGTATGTCTGCGAATTTGTGAAAGAGAAAAACAGAAAGAGAGACTGAGTTGGCCATCTACTGATTTTAATCAAATACCATTTAACCTGTCTGACCTCCGAGAGACATCGCACATGGCAGGATCAAGTGGGGATGTATGTCGCTCATGCTTGGCATTAGAGCAGTGGGTGCAAAGAGGGTATCTGTTTGGACTCTGATTTCAACACCTTTTCTTTTAAAGGGAATGCTGGTTTCCACATCGTCACCCTTTTTAATCTCTGATCACAACAAGTCTGACTTGTTAGATAAGACCCTGTTGGAGAACCGGGATGGACCGAAGCTGGTGGCTTGAGAGAGGACTAAAAGTCTTCCTTCAAATGAAAAAGAAATAGTTGCAAAATGAACTAATGGAGAAAATTAAACAAGTCATAAATGCATTAGTGAGAGAAAATACGAAACATAAAAAACTATTGCGTAGTAATTTTAATAAGAAACCTATTTAATGTATTAAATTCACTCAAATGAACTTTTCTTGCTAAATTCGACTCATCCCTGAATTACCTTGTTATACAAAATGTGCAATATTATGGAACCCAAGAAGGGCCATGGAAGCAGATAATTATTATGTTGCGCTAACGATAAATAATTGATATATTTAACTCATTATCAAGACAAAACAAGCCACTGTTTTGACGAGAAAATGAGTTGGAGACCGTTTTGTCACGTTACTGAGAAGAAAAAGGCCATTTATTGTAAATTTCTCAATGTTCATTATAGACCAGGAGTCTCATAAATATATATTAACTGATTAAGCTTTGCTTAACTTCCGGGTCATGAAGTCATGTGACTCAGTTAAGGTTTTATCTTTAATAACCTTGTGAATGCAACAAATACTACTTCATCCTTTAATGTCCTGTTCAACTGTTTTGGTTGAGTCCATTTTGAGTCATTATTTCTTGTTGAAAAATATGACTGACGTTTATATTATGATCCAGTGGCAGCATGTATATGCTAATAGAGTAAGGTGCCAAGGATGGAGCCCTTGGGGACAACAGCTTTGAAATTGGACACCGAGGAGGAAGAATTAACCATGACTATTGAGAAAGTCCTATTCAATAAGTCATATTCCAAAAAATGTCTATTAAAGGTCAAATAGCATACAAATGTGCTTCACCAAAACTAAATCTGTATTTTCCTTTCCTGTATAAAAGCATACTTGACTGAACAATTTTCCATTTTCTCGTAAATTTAAAGTGTTTAAGATATTTAATTAATAAATGCCCCAAAGAAAAAACAAAAACATGCAAAGAAATTACTTTTCCATTTTTTTTGTCTTGATGAGGACATTAAGGGTTAGTATTGACTAAGGAGTTTCCATTATTAATAGATTCATCAGATCCTATATCTCAATCAAGGTTCAACACTCTCAGAAATTTCTTTTGTAGCTGTTCATTGGCCGGTGTGTACATATTGCAATTTTCCATTGGTGGATAAAACTTTTCAGAAGCAAGTATAATACACCTTGATTTCTGTTGCTTTGGCTACCGTTTGTGTTGAGGCCATTATCAATTTGATTTGTTGTTTTATCCACTGTTTCTCTCATTTTTCTGGTGCCATTTATTTGCCTAACTTCAGGTTTGTGTTTGCATGTCGCCATAGCGATTGCAATATCACTGCTTTTTTTTCTAATGATAACAAGATAATTACCTCGTTATCAACAGATAACGGCCAAAAGTAATAATATGCTTCCATGGCTGTTCTAGGCTTCCATACTATCTAAATAAAGTTGCCCTCAAAAGGAGTTGTCAACAAAATGCATGTCTTTTCTTCAAAACACCCACTAGCATTGTCCAAGTGTTAGCCTATAAATGATCATTCAGATCGGTTGTGTGCACAAGCCTTTGCCCTACGGCAAGATCACATCAAAGACTACACTTCCCACTCGCCTGATTTAAGGCCGTCCAATCAGGAGTACGGAATCCATACATGTTCGTAAGAGTTATTGATTCTGACGTTTCGCAGGCTAACTTTTGCTCCTCCACTTGTTTTGATCATATTCTAGGTGGCCAGCATTTGAATCTGTTTGTCTGTTTATGTTTTTGCCAATGTGTTACGCACACTTTCATTGAAGTGGGTAGTGGGTCTTATGTGGTGGAATTATTTGTAGCATGAGGGCGAGGAGGAAAGCGTATCCATCAAAATCTATTTACAAGGCGAGGGACTTTGAGGAGCATGCGACACAGGCAGATTCAGTTTTTTCGGTTTTTTTTGAAGGAATAGTACCCACTATGAAACACCCTGGGGTGTCACACTGTCCTCATTTATATAAACAGCCCCAACCAGTGAATAACTCCTCTGCATACTTGGGAGTAGCCAGATTGGCTTAGTTAGTGAGCACCCCACACAAGACAACCCAAGGAAAAAGTGTTTGGAAATAGAAGGGGAGAAAGAGAGGACAGCACACCAGGCTGCCTCTGGATATTCATTGGCAGAAGAAAAACATCAAGGCCTAAGACAGCTTTGAAAGGAGAAACTAAAACAGTGATTGATGTGGAAAAGGATGTTGGATGTCAACTGTTGGACAGACTGCATTTGGTAAAAGTTCACAAATTTGCAGATAAGCCCCAAAGTAAACCCAGAGTGAACTAGCTGAAAGAATGATAATGGCCTTCGGGGACAGGCAGGGTATCTGTTTGTAAAGTCTATTTTGGAAGGGGAAGGTTTGTAACATTAGATGAACAACGACTATTTTACAGTGCGTTCATTCTGTAGGAGAAAATCCATCAGCAGTCCCTGTGAAGGAGAAAAGTCACAGAAGCTGGTCGCAGAATCCACGGCCTCTACACTGCAAGAGGAAAGCAAGAAAAGAAAGAAAGACAGAACGGAGATGGGGGTATACAAAGAGAAGAGAAGAAAGAGAAAAAAAAGGATGCAACCTAAAAAAAGAGTCTCCTTTTTTCTCTCTTTATCTCCACTATAGTGGGCGATGGCAGGGTTTGAAGGGGATACATGTGGCATCGGCTCTCTCTCACAGACTGAATTCATCAGCCCCTATAACTTCAGCTTGCCCATAAAGAATTTATGAATCCTCGGATAGTTATCGGCTGCATCCATTTCCTGAAGAACAAAGGACAACTGACGTCTGTTAAACAGCCCAAAGGGAATGACCTCCACTCCAATCTGATGGGTAAAGAGGAGGGACACACAAAGAGACAGAGACAGGGATATATGCGGAAGATACTCTATATTCAGGATGTCACCCCTCAAACAAACACACACACACACACACACACACAGCAAAGACAAGACAAATATACTTCCTGTTTGACCTTTTCACCCATTTGATGGCATAATTGGTAACAACTGTAATCATTGCCTCTATTATTTGTAGAATGCATGTAACTGTTTTTACTTGCTTATATTTGGAAATGGAGGGTTCACATTGCTTTTAGTTTTTAATAGGATCCCCATTAGCTCCCAATTTAATGAAAGCAAGTGTCATTGGGGTCCTTGCAAGAAAATGTGACAACCCATCACAATAATGTGTCATAGTTATAATATCTGATTTTGTAAAATAATTAATTAAGAGTGATTCAACAATTATACTACTACTACTACTAATTATAATTATAACAATGTCAATAATAATAATAATAATAATAATAATAATAATAATAATAATAATAATAATAATAATTGATACCCTATTTATCCAAATGGAAATGCATTTCTCTGCAAATTTGCGAAATAATGAAAATGGTCTTAATCTGATACTCGCTTTGAAAACGACAACATACAATTTTTCACATCACCATTTCATGAAGGATTTTATAGAAGAAACAGGTATAGAGGAAAATAAAAACAAAACAGTGTCCAATCACATGGTCACCTATAACAGCTCTATATTTAAATAAGTGTATGTTTATTATGTGCTAGCCTTGTGGATACTGCTAGCTTGTTCAAATTAAATATGTCTCTATAGCACAGTGTTGATTTAAAATTATTATTTCTAGATTGGTTAATTGCTGTATAAAATATGCACACACAAGGATTGAAAAAGTTGAAAAAAAGTGTGTGTAACAGTCCTGGATTTCGATCATTCGTTGTATCATCAATCCCATGGAGTCCTTCACAACGCAACAAAATGAGGACTGAAAAACAATAGACTAACTGCAGCATCTGGACGGGTTCAGCTGTTAACATTTAAGATGTAATTATTTTCAACCTATATTAAACTGGCTAATAAAAAATACTACTACAGAAGACAGTAAATGGGGCGGCTGTGGCTCAGTTGTCCACCCCCCCGCCGATAGGAAGATTGACGTTTCGTCATGGAGTCTTTGAGCAAGATGATAAACCCCAACTTCCTCCCCGGACGTCGCAGATGGCTGCCCCCTGCTCTGCATGGATGGGTTAAATGCAGATAATCAATTTCATTATTCTGTACTGTATGTTTAATGTCTTAGAAATAACACAAACTATCGATTAATCTCTATTCACAGGGGGTTTATTGAGATATATAAAAATGTCTCACTGTAAGTTCCTAAAAGAAGATTTTTCATGGTTTCATACACTGCTGCTGTCTCGTCAGTATGGTGCAAATAAACGTATAGTCTATGTAAAAACCCACAAATGTAATTTTACTGTATGCACTTAAACATGGAAATACACTTTAATCTCTCTCTCTCTCTCTCTCTCTCTCTCTCTCTCTCTCTCTCTCTCTCTCTCTCTCTCTCTCTCTCTCTCTCTCTCTCTCTCTCTCTCTCTCCTCTTTCTGGAGCAGTAGGTAGCAGACAATTAGCACCTTAAGTTGTTTTTGGGCCCAGAAACTCCTCGACGTTAGGGATCTGGCTCGGCATCAAGTGGACAGAACTTAAGAGCCTTATCTGGTGTTGCTCTTGTTTTCACAGCTGACAATTCCCTTCTTTTTCCTGACTATCGTCTTTCAGGCTCTACTCAGATTCCATTCCTCACACATCAGAATGGAGACATTCATCTTAAGGATGACATCTGTGGTGAATTTCACAATAACCTAATAGTCATTCGGCACAGGAGATAGGAGGGAGGGGGTTATGATGGTGGGGAATAGGGGATTATGACATATAAAATGTTAAAACCCTGCTACGTGGGTGTGGGGCGGCGGCGCATAAAGTTGAAATTTGGTAATTCAAGCTAATGTGGTTTGTGGTCCTCCAGAGGCTGGACCGTAATCCATGGCATGATACATTCAAGCCCATATATGTAATACGTTTTACCAAGGCCATAGGTTCCATATAATATCATTAGCTTGCAGTTAACACAGGAACTCGCAAGAGAAGCAAGTGTTTACCTTCCTCTTAAGAAAAGGTGGTCAAAGCCAAAAGTAACACCAGATTTTACATCGTCAGAACACGTGTCATGCACTGAAATGCTTATGTTAGCCTTACTGCCATGGTTACAGAGTGGATTGAGTTTCTTCTCCATTCTCACGCCAGCGATACATCATCCCTTTAGTGGTTTTAAAGCGAACATGGTCAAATTGTACAAACAAATTACAAATCCTCACTTTATAAAGCTCTTAATACTCCAAAAGGCCACACCTTGACACACTGTCAGACAACAGTTTTTCATGAGAACTATCATCTAGCCCAACACCTATGTGTGATTTGTATCTGCCATGATCCATATGGTGTGGATGATGTGCTTTGAGGAGACCCATCAGTCAGTTAATCTAAAAGAAAATAGTGGCAGCAGATAACTCTCTCTCCCTCTCGCTTCAAGACAAACCAAAGAGAGAGCGAAGGGGATTCAAAGCAAAGCAGAATCAGCTCCTCTCAGAGATGGAGAGAGTGGTTAAGAGGAGGTAGGGAGGAGGGGGGGGGGGGGGGGGGGGGGGATTAAGGCGCTCCCTCACTGTGGAGCCAGCTTTTATATGGTACATCATATTACTTCAGCTTCACACTTCCATAGATATATCATCATCTGCCTCCCACCAAAGCCCGGCTGTTATGCCTGCGTATTCTGTCTCAAACAAGATTAATACGTACGCACTGAGGAAACAGTGACAGTAAGCTGACAGTACCTACTGTATGTAAAAGCTCACACTCAATTCGATGACTTGTTTCATGTGTGACCCTGTGGAGATCGTACTCCAGTTCACTTCTGTTACACAGCATTATTTGTAACATCTTGTTTTTTTCTCTGCAATAATGTTGAACAGCATGACGTATTGTTAGGTATTTAAACTGTGTTACCAGCGCTGTTCCAAAACAAAGGGTTAGTAGCATTGATGAATTGTAGAGGGCAACCTTTTTTGATTGCTGCAAGTAAAAATTAAAAAAATGGGCAAAGGTTCGTGTAAAAAAGATATATAGCCGAATAGCCTTTCATGTGAAGTCGGTGTCCTAGAGTAAGATTAGTGCTGTTGTGAACATGTTTGACTAGTCAGTTTATTGCCTGAGGAGAGTCCCCAGGCAAAATCCATACACTGAATCCAGGGCCGCCGTTAGCAGCGAGCCACGGAAATGATTACGGCTGCACAGCCGAAAAGCACAAGGGGCCCGTTGGCCGGCCCTGAAAGTTTCAAAGTGAAACCGGTACACCTTGTGTCTGTGTTAATTGATCACAGGCACATTATCTTGCCTGTTCAAGGCTTAATTTGCCCTCTGAATCAACACCTTTTGTCGACAACTGCAGTCATTTGTTGGAAGGAGAAAAAAGAATCGCTAATACTTAATCATTCCAAGCAGGTGTGGGTTCCAGCCAATTCTCTGCTCTTTTTTTTTTGTCACCTAGTCTTCTCCTGCAGATTTGTGGCTTCATTATACATAAATTAATTTACTGGCCAAACCTTGTACATTTTTTTTTTTGCTTTGTTATAGTTGGGGGAAAATCCCGTGGTACCGGGAAAAACAGAAAAATGTAACAAGTAGAAACGAATGAGGGATAGAAGAATAAAGCTGTTTCAATAAATCTAAATAGTTACCCAAAAGGCGAGAAAATATGAAAAGACGTCATACATCAGATCACATTGAATGATATAAGATACAATGTAAGTATTACTGGCAAAAAAAAAAAAAAATCAAACATTCAGGGCCGCAATACCTGTTTATATGCATGCACTTACGTTTTAAATAAATTATAGGCGTGGAAACATGAAACAATATTTCCCTTACAAGAATCCTACAAAATACAATCAGTATTTCTACACAGGGTATTTTTATTTAATCTAGGTTTTGGACAATTCATGCATCGGTGCCTCAGAAGATCAGGAATCCATGAATACATCAAGTCAAAAAATAATATGAAAAACAGTGGCATAACTTAAAAAAAATCTCTCGTGTGGCTCTCTGAAAGCCATAATGCATTTATACATTATTTGCATGGATACATCCCAAACTCACTTTACTTTAAACCCATAAACAATTTCAAGTGCTGATACACGACGCGTGTTTTTCAAAGCTTTGTCAAAGGGATCGGACTTATTGTCATTCAAATTGAAATAATATTGTCTCCTTTAGCAGAATATTGATGTGGCGGATAACGCTCTGTAATAAGCACCCAGAAGAATACATTTCAGACGCTTCATACAACCAAAAAAAGTGGACCTCACCTGAAAGAAAGGGATCAAATGACTGTAAATGGAGTGAAAAAGCAGTCTCCATCTTTTTTTTCCTTCTAGTTAGAAATAACAGGCTGCTCATTCTGACGCAGCGTCTCGGCAATGTCGTCTTTGTTTGTTTGCTTATTGCCTATCTTTAAGATATTTAGCATGGCGAGCTGTACGGGAACTTTCCAGGAAAAATAACAAAACCAACTTGTTGTCAGATTTTAGTTGTATTGAAATTACTTACACACACGTAGCTGCCACAGTCATACACCTTAGGGTGCGGCGATCTGGGGCAGACAGTGAAGTTTTTTGGGATCAAGTTTAGTTCACTTCCCAACCTGAGTGACACATACCTTAAATATAATAAAGGTTGAAAATCAATCTTTTTAAATGAAACACATATGTATGTTGTTGGCCTCACACTCTCAGGCTCTGGACAAGGTGTTGAACGCTTTGAAAAAGTGACTCACAGCCCAAATCTTTATGACACGGTTGACTTACTGCGGTTGACGGCTCTCTGTGCATTTGCTGTGAGATAAGAGCCTTATCAACACCATGGTGTCTGCGCAATGAGGGTGATTAGAAGACATATAGTACAAACACTTCCATTTTGACTTCAGAAACCTTACCTTCACCCATTTGTAGTGCCACAAATCTATCACAGGGTGGGATCAGCTGAGGGAAATGTGTATTTCATTTCAGTTGCTGTCCCCATTCTTAATGGGTAGCCATCCAGAGAGAATGAAATGATTGATTTTTGTCATCCTGAATGAGGATAAATGAATCCATGAGGAGGAGGAGGTGGAAGAGGAGTAGAAAGAGAGGGAATGAGGTGGGTGGGTGGTGGGGGGCTTAGCTTTCTTTGCACGTCTGGCTAGACGGAAAACTCAGCAAACCTGTGCGGCCGTAACAGGAGGGAAAGGGATAGTGTGTGATTGTGTGTGTGACCGGGAACTGCCGCTCCAGCGTTCGTGTGTCCATCTCGCGTGCGCGTACGTGTTCCGTTATACTTTGCTTCTAAGGTTACCTAATGAAATATTGATGGGAGATGTGGGAAGTGCGGGGGCTGGGTTGGCCGGGGCTTGGCGGTGGTGTTGGAAGTGTAACTGCTGCTTCCTGTAGCTTGGGACATCTCTGTCACTCTGGATCTCCGGGAGACAGCCTTGCCCTAATTTAATCTGACTTTGAATGAGTCTGTATCACAGGAGGTAAAAAATGTGAACTTACCGCACGGCAAAGGGGAACAGAGAGAGAGAAAGAGGGAGACAGAGAAAAGGTGGTGTCAAAAATATGCAGCCCAAACACATCATAATCAATATTTAACATCGCCTGTCAGAGATGTCTAATATATACTTTTATAATGTGACAGAACAATGAGCTCACTGTATACGACACGCTACTGCTCAGGCTATTATAATGTTTGACTGATGTTAGACTGCAAGCGTGACTCCGCTAATGGACTGAGATACATCTTTTGGATCTTCTCATGATTATATGCAGCTTTGTAGTTTCTCAAGAAGAGATAGTAAACTGTGAACTGTGTGACAGTGACGAGCCGCTCTAGAGAGTGGCTGCTAGATAATTACCTGCCTCTAACACCATTTAGTGTGTCCACTGCACCCCAAACCTGAGCCAGAGGTGTTTTAATAACTACCGGTTATTACCACGAGTCAAATTGTTTCAATCAAGTCTGGCTTTTCAGATTACACCCTGCCCTGGAATGTAAAGATTTCCTGGCTAATGATCTCTCAGCTGTGTTACTGAAGGTATGCGATGGTCAGAATGGAGATCATATCTTGTGCCTATTTATTAAAAGCAGCATTTGATTCCTTTTAGCATTTGAAATAATGTAGAATGTGAGTCAAACCGAGCTCAGGAGTAGACATTAAGTTGGACTGAAAATGCTATTTTAGTACTTTTCCAAATTAACTTCATTTCCCCAGCCAACTTTCCAGTTTGCTGTGTTTTTAACTGACTTTTTTTATATCCAGGCCCTTGATTCCACTGTTTCTAAATAGCAGGATAGATTAAAGTGCATGTGCCAAGAGCCTGTGAGTTTCCAAGTTGAGCTGTGAATAATTGATCCACCGCCTGCAAGTTCAACCAAAGGATATTGTATATTATTGACCAGCCAAAAATACGACTCTGAATGGCATTACACAGCAAGTTACATGCAAATGCCAAACTAAATGAGACATGCTTGCAAAATGTGAACATGGTGTTTTGATTTGTTTGGCACCCACAAATGCCAAAAAGTCATCTTAGTACTCATCTTTGCAGCACAGATATCTAGATGTGCCAACCTGAGCAAAATTAGGTCTGTGGGGAATGAGAATATTTTTTACCTCGTCTGTAATTTTTGTCTGTGGCAAGCGTTTGGAATAATCTGCTAAAAATCTCCCAGTATGAAGATTATACATATTCCATTCTCAAGTGCTTCCCTATCTGTGGAAGCCAATTGAAAAGCCTTTTAAGGCTCTCTTGAGTATAAACTTATCTACATCATTCATTTTCTCCCCAATACACACACACACACACGCACACGCACATGCACACACGCACATGCACACACACACACACACACACATGCACACACACACTCATTCTTATTTTTTAAACCAATCCATGCAGGAAAAAAATTGAATTAATAGTTTGTATTTATCAGGCTACTTATCATAGTGGCAAAATGTATTCATCAACAGTAAACCCCACATTTTCTCAGTCCTATCTCTGCTAACATGATGACGGCTGGCACACACTAATCTTGTAAAGTCCACCATTTAAAAGGGAAGAAGCTGCGGATGGGGCTGGGAGAAGAAGAGCTGGACGGACAGTTATGTACAGGATTGTGTACGCGTGAGGAGCTGCCCCTGTCCATATCCAATGTAAGGTTATAGGAATATCATAATCCCTCTTCTGAGCTCTTTTGCGCGGAAGATGATGACTAAATTTCCAGTGTCTTATCACACACTACCAGACTGGAACTAGTACAAGAGGTTCTGAGGAAGGAGCACAGCATGAAAAGTGCTGGGGATGAGATGATCAGATTAACGGTGGCTATTGGATTTGTTTGTGGTGGTTGCAATCGGAGCGAAGCAGACGTTGTTCAAAATGCCCATGGAGATGCAAAGCCTCTACCGATCCTTTCACCAAAAAAAAAAAAAAAAACCCTCTTCTTGGGGGTTTTTCTGGAGTGTAATGTGCGGTGCTCCTGCAGGGCTAGGTGGGGGTTGGGGGGCAATTTAACACTTCAGGGGCTTGGAAGGGGAGGAGGGAGTTGTGTATTTTATCAGGTGGGTGGATGCTGGACAGCTTCATGCAGTGAGACAAGTGGGATTGACTGGCGGTATTCAGCAGGACGCAAGCTGGCGGCGTGTCGATGGCGGCTTGCGAGACAGAGGCTGGCTGCGTTGGTATAGGCTCTTCACCTGAGGCACCATGACGCATTGTGGATTCAGCTCCATGCAAGCCATGTGAGGGGCTGGATTGGGGAGGAGATGCCAGGCATATCTGTAGATGCCTCAGAGGAAGGTGGAAAAGTATGGAGAGAGGGGTGGGATGGCTGATAGAGGGATGAGCTCCCCTAACCCAGATAACAGACCACATGAAACGTATCATTGTTCAATTAGACAGGAAGGAGATCCAAGCAAAGGGATATTCCGTATAGAAAATATGCCTTTAATGATTCGATGGCGGTATCAATCACTGTAACGACTGTGGGATAGATTTTTAATGATGATGAAGTACAGTAAATACTTTACACTATATTGAAAAATGGAGGCTATTTCAGGGGGAATTATTGCTGCACCCATGGGGAGGGATTCCCTATGGAGAACTTCCTGGAGTATCCACGTTATTATATGGTCTATACGTCTTTATTTACTTTTTTAATAATGGATCAGTTGCTTTTATTATTTGATAAAAATTTGACATCACCATTATATAAAACAAGGTCGCTCAGCACTAAGTGGCCGATTGCATGTCTTTTAGATTCAGATCCATGACTCCCTGAAGAATTCTCATCTTGCAGTCTATTTTCCAACATGTTTAACTTTGTAAGGTGACGTAAAAAGACCAATACCGGTCTTTTCACCACTTATCCTGAATACCTCGTTTAGACGGCAGACAAAGACATGGCTTTGCTTATATGACATAATATGGGGGTGCATTTTGTGCCCCTAAGCCAGGTCCTTTCAATAGGGAGAAAGCCACTGAGTCAGCTTGGCGAGACAATCTCGATAAGGTAATGGCACTGATCAATAACAAAGATTTGGGCCAGATCTTAATTAAAGAAACAACTGCTGATACAAATGATGATTTCAATGTATTGATACCGCGGGGGGGTGGAGGGGGGGGTGACTGAAGGGGTGCAGCTGATCAATGTACTTAACATTAGAATTCCTTTTCATCATGTACCAAGATCACTTAATTCTCCTTCTCCTCCTCTTACTTTATCACTCTGTCATTCTCTCTCTCTGTGTATCCCGCTCTCTCTCTCTCTCTCTTGAAACGCCTTTCCAGAACCATTTGAAGAAGCTCAAATCCCCTCCCCCTCCTCACAAGGTGAAGTTGAAGGTTTGCAAGGTTGTGCTTTTATGGTCACGTCTCAACTTCCTGTGGTCATTATGTGTAAAACCCCCTAAAAAAATAAAAGAGACTGTTAAGACCAACAACGGGATGGCGGTATCAAGTGCATGAAAATCAATTGTCTTTCACACAGAGAAATACACTCTTACAATTACACAATGCTAATCTTTGGGGAAAGCTGTTTCTTTCGGTTCAATGTACGGGTTAATGATGTCAAATCACATAAAAGGGATTTCTGGATTAGTCATATGAAATTTTATCTTTTCTTTGTATCGTTCCCTTGTGCATTGTTCTTTGGAAGATCAGGTTGAAAGAAAGAGCTTGTCATGAAGTGAAAAATGAACGCAAACCAACCCCCACATTGTAAATTTCTCATGCAGAGACCAAGACAAGAGAGCCTCTGTTGTCTCCAGGCAACAGGGAAAAACAAAAACTTCAGATACTGTAGCCTCTTGTGATGGTAAAACAATAATTATTAAAAGGGAAGCTGAATTGATGGATCCCATTAAAGCTAACACAAAGTCTCCAGAGGCCCAGCAGCACAAACAGACCAAAGTCAATAGTGTGATTCCCCAGGTATCCCTGACCAGGGCCCAGTTTAAAGAGACATCAATCTGGGATGTCAGTTCCCAGCTAATGAAGCTACAGCCGATCAATATTCAGGATGCTACTACTACCGTAAATGAAGAACTAATGCTTATAGAGATCTCACCATACGGAATTCCCAGCAAGAAGCTCGGTTTGAACTCAAAAGGTCAGCTATAAAAGAATCACATCAAAAAATAGCAGCCTGGTTAAATACCTTTAGAGAGATTCATTCGATAAGACGTTGAAGAAATACTCAGCCTTTGTTTGTCAATGGTGCAATAAAGTAGGCGATAAAATAATATACCCATATCAGTGTCATGTTCCTGTGTATCACTCCACTGTAAAAAAACAAACAAACAACAGTTTAACAATAATTGACTTTGTATCTACCCAGTAATTACAGTTATGTACAATATGTACACTGTACAATGGTACTGTCGATAATCATAGTAATATAGTCACAACTATGAAATATCACATCTATATTTGTGTACTGAAGGTAATCACAGTGATACCGTCACAACTATTAAATGTCACAGTAATATTGTTGTATTGTATTTGATAACAGTAATACATTCAAAACTATGAACCATCAAAGTTGTATTTTTGTACTGTAGTAAATCACAATAATACACTCACAACTGGGATCTCATAGTAAATATTTCTGTACTGTAGGGAAACACAAAAATACAAACACAATTGTTGATTCAATTTAATGGTAATTTCAAAAATACTATAAAAAGAAACAAAATAAATCACAGTGATTAACTGGCTACTTGCTGCTAGTTTTTGACTGCAATATATTTTACAGTAACTTACTAGCTAGCTGTTGCAAATTATTTACTATCATTTATTGGCTACCTGATGCCAGGTAATAACTGTAATTTAATTTTTAGTAACTTATTGGCTACCTGTTGCAAGTTTGTTACTGTAATTTTCACAGTAAGTTTTATACAGTGTCCTCTTTCACCATTAAATGAAAAACAAAATGTTAAAAACAACCAGTTTAATTCCTTCTGGAATACAGACAAAAATCAAATTCTAAATAAATTGGAAAAAATGTGAATACAAAGAACGGGCTGCACATTTCCAATTATACACGGAAATATAACATACATAGTTAATTAATGATTAGAGTTTAAAAAAAAAACTTTTCTGATCCCTAATACTTGAGTACAATATTAACAAATAAAATGATTTTCTTAGTATTGCTATCTGTGCTGCAAAGTAAAATATATAGACTATAAGCATTACACTTTGTTTATTTTCTAAGTATTAGAGAAAAGTCGTTTGCATCTCATTCTAAACATTCTGACCTCTGTGTGCTGCCACTGAAGGGGAATAAACGTCATAAGGAAATTAATAATGTATAATAGGCAGCCTGGTGATTCCTTTGTGACATGTACATTTTGTCCAAAAGCTCTTTTTTTCCCTCTATTCAATAGTCTTATTTGAACCTTTTCTCTCATTCTCTTATTTTATGCATCAGATGTTAATGCTTCTGAAAGTTTTATCATTCTCTTCCATTATCCTAATGCATGTGATATGTGAAAGCTCCTTAAATCATGTATAAGGCCATTGTGTTATGTAAAACAGACGGTGTATTAGACTATTTTGGGGGGATAACAAGAGCTTTTGTCTTTGAACTCAGGTGATGCTTTTATAAAATTGGAATAAAGAAAAGACTTTTCAGGTAAAACTACAGCGTCAAATTGAAATTGTATTTCTTCAATTGTTTTCATCATGTCTAATTTCAGTCAAATTGAATAACTTTTTTATTGTTTTATAGGAGTCTTTCTCTCTCCTCCATTCTCCGTATACCTCCGTTTCAGTATACAAATTAAAGGAACATGGCAAAACTCATTAGAATATTCTGCTCTAGGTAACTAAATAATGAAATTAAAGTAACAGCTACAACCTTTTTAAAGTCAAATTCGTTGCACGCTTTAGCACTGAGGGCTGTGTAGTGGGAGTAGAAGCTCAATCATTACCAGTTAATAAGGTGGCTAGGTGTGGTAGAGGATTGAGTGACACCGGAATACTGAAATGATTTCCACTTTTTCTCCTTCTCCCCCTCACACGTAGAGAATTAGTATTATCACATCAAAGGCTTTCGTTAAAATGGGTATAAAAATCATTTAAACAGACAGTGGCGGTGATTATTCAAACTAGGTTATTTGCCGGGGTGTGTATGTAATATGGGATTGTCGTCAAGACGACTTCATTTCCCGCTAAATTGCTGTCTGTCAGGAGAATAAGTAAATTTGCCTCTCTTTTATCAGCATCATTGTGTCAAGTTGGGGAAATACATCAAACAGTCAATCTGATCAACAGGAAATGAACACACAGTGAATAATGCAATAACTGAAAGGAGAGCGGATTAGTCCATTGATGTGCCAAATGTAAATTTTTCACATTTTTTCAATCTTAAAAGCATTTATAAAAAACCTCTCTTCTTCCACTGCATGGTGGCTTATCGTAGTTACTTCATGACTATATTTATTACCTGTTACCTCAGTGGGCTGACAGATAAATTGAAAATGTATAATGATTCTGAACATAAATGGGTCCAAACATATGGGTTAATACGGGTGTGAATATAGGGAAGGTCTGCACTTGGCAAGAATACTGATTCACCGAACCTAGGAAGGTTTCCTGATGCCAAAAAAAGCTTTTGGCTCACACTGAGGTACGATAATCCTGTATCAGATTTCATTAGCTTAGAAATATTAACAAATAAATCGTCTCAACATAAACTCCACTGTTGACAAAAAGTATGTCACAGAGAGCAATTTAAGGGGACACATTTACCACGCACTCAGGTTTTTTTTTAATCAAAGTAATTAAAATATTTTACCATTACAACGAGAAACGAGAGTTTCGTTGGGCTAACATGAAACGTAACACCTTTAAGGCTTTGCCAAGAAAAAAAAAGCTATAGAAAAGTGTTCAGTTACAAATTACCTTATTTTTGGACATTTATCAATCTGATATCTTAGACACTATAATTTTAAAGTGTCTAAATTTAGCATAGAATGAGAAATTTTTGGTCAGGCATGTTTTGAACAGTAAAATTCAATGTATTGGAATATTGTATATTTTTGAAAACTTTTATGGATGTTCCAAGTTACATCATTTTGTCAAGTAAAGTTTTCATATGCTTTAATATGCCTTAATAAAATGCTACTTATCAAATAGGACTTTCTCAATCCCCAAGGTTAATGACTCAACCTCAGTCGCCCCTTTGACCTCAGGTGTCCCCCAGGGCTCAATCCTCTGCCCATTGCTCTTTAGAACATACATGCTGCCACTGGGTCATAATATTAACAGGCTCAGTCAAGGAGTAAACATTTTTTCAATAAGAGATAGTGACTCAAAATGTGTTCAACCAATAAGTGGAGCAGGAAATTAAAGGGTTGTATTTCCAGTGGTGCTGGAGACAAAATGTTACTATTTTAATAAATGGACTTACTGTAACCAGAATATTAATTAATTATTTCTGATCATGCATCAAATTATTGGCAACATTTTTGTCAGCTCACTGTTTGTGGCAAGAATAGTCACAATTAATTATACAATCGTGATTTGTTTTTTAATTTTTAATATAACATATCAAATCAAAATAAACACAAGCCCATTGGGAATCTTTCAAATAGCCCTTTCATAAATTCAAGAAAGAATTGTGATACTCTATAAAAGATTGAAAGAGAGAGAGAGGAGGGAGACAGAGGCAGAGGTAGAAAAAAAAAACGAAAAACAAAACCATAATGGAGTTTGGAGGTCTTTTGTGGAGTTGATATTGTCTCTTAGTTTGATGTTTGCCTTCAGGATAAAGAGAGTGTCTCTGCAGTAACAATATACACCAAAATAAAGAATTGAGCTTGAAAGAAAAAGGGACAACAGCAATAACAGAACAATGGTGCACAATGGCAGGTATTTAACAGCCCTGGGAGAAGAGGGATGGGTTTACGGTCACATCTCCCAGAATAACACCTCTCGACTAAGGTCACTAGAAATGTTTCCTGGCTTTTCAAAACATGGCTGGATTCATTATATGTTGAAGGGATCAGGCCAGAGATTCATGAACAGCAGTTTACCCCCCCAATTAGTCAAAGTCCCTCTGAGGCATTCTCTATCTTGTGTTGATACATGAGGCGACGGTGACAAACCTGCCCTAAGGTGAGGTGATTCACCTCCAAAGTGAGTTCAAAGCACTCTTGTTAAACTTGGAACACAATACCATCCTGCTGCTGAGGGTAAAGGTACTCTCTGAAGAAGCAAGGATGGCCAGGCGTCGTGTTATAACACCTCAATAGAAAGATATGGATGGGTAAGTCACATCATTTCTGTCCTCAACATTTACCAGATACACATTATTGAATGATTACAATTTACCTGACAACAACTGACAGTCCAGAATCAGAGGGTAAAAATATATAGTTTTGATATTTTAATATTTAATGAGAAGGGGGTGGAAATAAGCTTTACAAATACACAAAGGCAGAATGCACCATTACTCTGTATTCAAAATACAAAAGTTTGACTGTTCCTATAGTTCTTGTAATTGGTTGCACTCTAGATTTAAGATTTAAGATTATTTAAGATAATGTAACACCAGGACAATCACACTGATGGCCCATAGCCACTATATAATGCCACAGTTACATATCGTGTATTGTTTCCATTCTTCAGCTGCAGAAGTACGCTATAAATTTATTTACATTAAAGTGTACTACAGATTCAAGATTGCAGTGTTATATAGAATGGTATGGACCGTACTTATTTAGAGCTTTTCTAGTCTGCTTGACCACTCAAAGCGCTTTTACAACACGAGCCAGCATTCACCCATTCACACAAACATTCAAACGGTGATGATGGAGGCTGCAATGCAAGGTGCCACATGCTCATCAGGAGCAGTAACCATTCACGCCGTCATTCACACACCAATGGAACAACCATTGGGAGAAACTTGGGGTTCAGTACCTTGCTCAATACACATGTGGACCGCAGTGGCCGGGGTTCGAACCACCGACCTTCATGTAAGTGATTGGATATTAATTATTTTGGACCGAATGTATATCCGATCAGTTGTTAAGTGGACAACCGCTCTACCAACTGTAACTGTCTACCAACTTGGAGGGTATCCTGAGCTTTTAACAGTGTGATAACAGAGTAACAACTTATGATTCCTGTTTTTTGTTTAAAACTTGGATTTGTAGTTAGCCCACAAGAACCAGACAGATTTTCCTAAAATGAAAACAAACAGAACACATTTATGAAATTATCATTGAAATGGGACCCCTGTTATGGCTCTCTAATGTTACATCTGGAATTTATAGTATTGTATTTCTTCAGCATTTGAAAATAAATCAGAATGACAGTCTTTTGTGTCTCTTTCTCTCATACTTGGGAAAACTGATTTTTTTTCTCTCAAATTCCACACCATACAGTAAATCAAAATTGTAACCCTGCTGATTAGGTTTTATGACATCAAAACAAAGTTATTTCAATAAAAGTAGGTGGCCTTGGGTGAAATTTATCAAAATATGTTATCCAAAGTGGTTAAATATGGGTCAGAACATGTAATGAAACCTCTGGAATTGTTAAATGGATTGAAACTAACATTTAGTGACAAAAAGAAGCTGAAATTTTGGATTTCATGGGTTGTAAAAGGAATTTTCTTAATACTTGTGACACTTGAGTACTGTATTTTCTTATGGGTTAAATTAAAATCCCAAAGGCTTAACTTTTACGTCCCGTACTTACAAAATCATCAAAATTACTTTACAAACAATATAATAACTCATGTTCATGTTCGCGTCAAAGAACAGGATGTTTGGTTAATATGCTATTCTCTAGTGCATAATAATATACCATTATATTTACCTTACTTAATTATATCAACCAGTTCTACAAAAGAAGGTTGAATAAATGAGAAAAACACAACAAGGGCTACATGATACATTTATGATTTATTGGACACGATTCACTAACTGCACTAGACACAGTTAAGATGTATTAAATAAAAAATCACATAATCCAAAAACCTTTTACTATTTCATTTATGTAATTAAATTTGCTCATTTTACTTGTCAAAGATGCAACTATTTAGTCACCTCAACAGTAAAAAAAATGAACGCACACATTTTCAATTTTTCCTTTAGCTGAACAGAATTAGTTTTCATTTACATATATATATATATGTATATATATATATATATATATATATATATATATATATATATATATATATATATATATATATATATATATATATATATATATATATATATGTATAAATATATGTGTATGTGTGGGAACATATATGTTTACACATGCATATGTATATGAGTATATATAGATATATATATAAATATATGAGTGTTTTATATGGAGCAAGTATTATATGATATCAGTTTGATATATCTTCTGCCTTGTACTTTCTGTGAAATTGTATGGATGGAGTCCGAACAAATCTGACTTCAGCAGGGACAATAAAGTTTATCTTATCTTATCTTAGTTGGGTTAGCTTTACGAAGGGTAAATTTCAAAATCATTTAATTCATTTTTTTTTTTCTATTCAGTTTCCTCTCTTTAATTGTAAGATATGTCATAAAGTAATAAATATCTGAACATTGTGAGAGCAACTTGATTTGGAACAAAGGCATGAATTAAATCCTATAAACAGATAATTGTGTCCTATCTACTGTTATTTATGTCTTCCTTTAATGGTGACAAGCATTTCACTACAACTTTAACCATGACCATGATAGTTCCCTCATCATAACTTAGTATTTATTTAATCCACATGAGAGGCAAGTGCACATAAGTCATTATGTGACTCACTGACTCGGACAATCACTGACTATTTCCTCTTTTGGTTAAAAAGACCTCAGTCTAATAAATGACCATCTCTCCATAAAGCTCTAACAATTTCTCACTTCCAAACCTGCCCATATCCAGTTCCATTTATTTCTTGCTTGTAGTTCTCTAATAGAGTCGTCTGGGGAGGAGAGATTTTGTTTGTCCATTTTTGTTTATCTATATTTTAAAAGCTTTCCTACTCATGAGTGAATCGTTTCAGACTGCTCCAAGATGATAGGTGAGAGGAAAAGAAACATTGCCTGAAGCCAATAAAGAAAGTGGTGCGAGCAGAAGATACGTATAATACATACATAAAATATATATATTTGTATAAAAGGTGGTGCAGTGAAGAACGCAGGGAAGATAAATAAGACAGATACTTTGTTTCATTGTCAGTGGCACTCCTGAGTTATTTGAAGCACTTATTTATGCACTGTAAGCAGAACAATAGCGGCGAGCAGAAATGATTAAATACAGACTCTTCAAGCAATAGACATCTCATTGTGGTGGGCCCTGGCTTGCCACTGGGCCAGCTTGATAAAAGCACTATGAGCTGATAGCTGATACAATTTGCCAACCGATTTGAATGGGCTGAGGCCGGGAGGAAGGGGCTGCGGCTCAGTCAGTCTGTCGCCGACAGCCTGTATAAGCTATAATAAAATCATTAGAATGTAAATGCTTTATTGCAAAATAAGAGCCTCAAGCTAGGGTGACATTATCTGCCGCCACCCGAATGAAAGCGCCGATTAGCATTCCCTGATTCAATGATAGAAGCAACTTATCTTTATTAAAATTTTTCAAATCGAGTCTTCAATTTTGGTGATTGAGTTTTAAGCAAATGTAATATCCAGTTCAGTTTGTGTGTGAAATGGGCGGAGGGAGGGGGCAGGATGCCCCAGAAATAATTAGCGTGCACATTTCTTCCCTACACGTGTTTCATAACCAACAAATTGGATTTCATATTTTACGTCTAAACCATTTGCATGAAAATGAGAAGCTGAGTTTACAGAATAATTACTGAAAGTGTACACCTCTTTAACATGTGTCTCATAAAAATGGAATTTGATTTGTTTGAATGTGACTATCGCCCCCGTTGCCAAATAATTGTTGCGGAATACGAGGATTGGACTCTGACTTGATTTAGATGTTCATATTCGTGACACGCAGGCATTTTTAGCTGAGTCTTTAAGTGGACCATTGCTTAGTAGGCAGACAGTCAATTCTTATGCAAATGGCCTGAGACTGAGCGTGGGATATTATATGCTGTAGATCAAATGTCACGCTGGGAGTAAGAGTCTGTGTGATATAAAAATGGCTGACTTACAGATTGTTCTCTAATGTATGCTTCCTAATATGATATTCCTATTTAATCTTTTGGATGCAATTCCCCCCGATGTAGAGTTGGTAGTGACACCTGAAACGTATCAGGACTGGAAACATGTATCCGATCAGTTGTCCTTAAACCCGGCTGATCTTGTGTACGGATCCTTGTTTGGTCCCACAGCCTGCAAATCAGGAGTCAATCACAGGTCTAAAACATGTAATTAGCCATAACTGATTTCATAATTGATCGTGGATGAATGAACTAGAACCAGAAGTTTAAGAAGCTGAGTCTATGTTCATCCCGCTGAACTCTTGGTCTCTGGGTCACATGAGCCCCTCAACCATCAGCATCGTGTGCAGAAAAACCAATACAGCCGCCGCTAACGGCGCCAACAAGATGCCCTTACACACTGACAAGAATTTGTGTTGCATTTAATGCAGTCAGTGTCAAAGCCTTCACACGGAACATCGGAGATTGTTAAGTGCTCATGGTAGTCCCACATAATACAGTTGTTATGTTGCACCCAGAGGATTTGCAGTGGCGTTCCTGTACCCCCTCTCATAGGAATCACCAGGTCATACATCTTGTGGAGTAAATTCCAAATCTCAGACCTCTACCCCATTCATTGAAGTCAAAAGAGGGGACACAAATTGGCCTGTGAAAACAATGTTTAAAGAAAAGCTTACATTAAGCTCAAGGGGACTCCAGGGACCTGGGCCGATCATTGTAAGCGAAGAAGAATGGTGGTGCAACTACAGACTGGGCACCAGTAGATAAATCACTGCCATCATGCAGATTTTCTCTGTTGGAGTGAAAAGATAAATGTGTAAAAGGGGTGTGTATCAGAATCCGGGGTGCAGAGCACTCAGTAATGCTGGGTCAGTAATTGAACTTTGCCTTAATTATCCTGAGGAGATAATATTAACTTATAGTCTTTGAGGAGAAAGAAGCTGGTCCATAATTCATTTGTTGGATAGGGAGATGAAGCTGGATGGTTCTCCCTCTCCCTCTCCCTCTCTCTCTCTCTCTCTCTCTCTCTCTCTCTCTCTCTCTCTCTCTCTCACTGTCCCTCTCGCTCTCCTTCCGTTTTGCTTGCATTGTGTCGCTGAAATATGACGGCTCCATTTTTATCCTGTCGCAATGACAACTGATGGGCTTATTTTCCTGTGGCCCCAGGGAATGATGAAATAGTAAGCACACATTCTTTCACAGGGGGCGATGGGTGCTCCATCATCGTGGCTGGGGCCACCACCGCCACTTGTGTTGTGTGGCAATAACAGGAGGTTATAGGATACAGTTGGCCTACTCCTCTCGGCCCAGAGTGACTATATAGGCAGTAGACTGTCGCTTCTTTGAACCTTCTGTAGTGTCGATTTTTGCTTGATGTTTGGTTAATGGAACTTTTTTTTTAGCTCTTTAATGTTCTGCTCAACTGTTTGGTTGAGCACAATTTGAGTCACTATTTTATTATTGATATATGTGTGCCAACTAACTGTACCCGTTTATAATATGAACCAGTAGCATATATATATTTTTTTCTGTATATATATAAATACTCTGAACAGTATGGGGCCAAGGTTGAAGCCCTGGGGGACACTGCAGGTCAAAGGGGCCACCGAGTAGGAGGTATCACTCATGGCTATTGGAGAAAGTCCTCTTCTATAAGTAAGATTTTTTTGGGCACATTAAAGCATTTGACTTAATAAAAATAATTATGTAACTTGATACAAAAAAGAAAAGTTTATTAAGCGTCAAATAGTTTTCTAAAAACATTATTTATCCAAAAGGTTGAGCTAATCTCCTAACTATGAACTATGAAATCATCTTATAAGTGTGATTTTTTTATTGTTTAAAAATCTACCAGACCATAGATCGGTTATTTTATGATAAAATTTTAGCACTGTCTGCTTTTATTTTCCCAGCCAGTTTGTTGAGCAACTGTGCGAAGCAGCAAAGAGCAGCGATAAGAGCTTTCTCCCAGCCGCGCGGCTGCTCCTCCAGAGTAAACACCATCAGACCCCAGTTTATCACCATGCTAACTGGATTTAGACAAAGAGCTACAGCGGCAGCCCGCGCAGATATCCAATGGCAACAATCAAACATAAGAACAGCGCTCGCTGTGCGCTCCGTCATTTTCATTATTGATATTCAAAGGCGTTATTTTGAATTATAAATACACGGCTCTAATCCTCATTACCCTCATCTCTCTGTTGTTGGGATAGAGCCGGCTGCTGGAACACCCACCTTGGTGTCTTGTCAAGTCAAAGCCAGCGGGGGCTTTTGTCTCCACGCTGTAAAGAGAAATGACAGTGTAATATGATTTACAGGCGATCTCTTCAGCTCAATTAAATTAAGTCCCCAATAATCCATGATGAATGCACACCTAGGCCAGTCATTAGGATTCAAAACAAAATATGGGCTTATCGTATCAAGGCACCATGCAGGGAACACAGTCTTTAATAGATGTGCTGATTCGTTTAGTCGTATATGTCACAGTGTGTAATCTGCCCATTATCTGCTGCCTGCTAATAAGAAGAGACCCTCTCAAGATGCCTGTGACAAAAAAACAAAAATCACTGGGAGGAAAACCTCCAACACACAAAACATGTTAAAAGTGATATTTGTTTATTAGATTTATAATTACATTCACAGGCTGTTAAATTATGGACCGATTCAGCTCACTTACACCGGTAAATTCTCCTATGTGCTGTGCATTTTGGCTTATTTTTCCTTAATCCCATTCAAAGTAAGGCAAAAGAGGAAACCTGAGCAGTCAGCGACTATATTTTGATTGACAGTGTCATATTTGTAAGAGGGTTATGAACCACAAAACAAGGGTTAAAGGGAAAATTGACCCAGCAGTTGACGGGTGACTGATACATTGAGCTGGGGGTCTTTAATCTTGCTGCTGAGCTTACATGAAGCTTATATAACAAATTACAATGCCTACAGGGTAATACATCACCTGATGGATCTCCTTCTGCTTCTCTGTCGTCTCTCCTTCTCCTTCTCTGGCCATGAGAGACCCAGTAGATTTGCTGGAATATAGGTTACAGGTTCTGTGTTCTCAGAAAGGGATCAAGATGGATGATGTGTCAAGTTTAACTAAATTCAAAAGGAGAATTTTGATCACACATCAATTTAAATTAGTTAGGCAGAACTTTCGATGAGACTCTTTGAATAGAACTTGGAGTAAATAGTCTTCCTCAAACATCGGGGAGTTTTTGCTTCAGATTTAAGTAAATTTTGTTTAGAAAAATAGTTTTTGTCAAACATTTAAACACAAACATCAAATTACAATTCCCTATTTAGTCCCTTCCTATACTGTTACTGTCATCCTTGCGTTAATCCTACAGTAGCCTTCCTGATTTATTGTGTGTCTAAGAGCACACAATAACAAACTAAAACCACAAATTTGAAGTAACTGTAATGTTAAGTTGCCATATTGGAGGGTTTTATTGGTCACTCTCGTCCTCCTTTCCACTGAACAGCATCTTTCGGTTCCTATAACCTCTGCAGTCTCCTTTCTTACATATTCTTTGTTCAGTTGCATTTAAAAACATGTTAAGCATGTTTCCTATTACAATATGTTCCTATTACAATAATGTTACAGATGTCACACTTCCCATATTCCAATGTTGGTAAAACAGAAGAAAAAAAAACACTAAAATCCTGAATCAGCTGCTATAAACCTGACTCTTTAAAGACTTTAGTAATACCGTACATGGCAATGATTGAAAAGTACCACATCCTGAAATCAATAGCAACATTATGCCACATTAAACTTAAAGTGATTTTTATCACTTTTACAATAATATTTATGAACCTCGTCTTATTGGGTTTTCTTGTTAAACCATGTTAAATGTTCAATTGAATGCTAAATCTGTATATTACATGATTTAATTATGTTTTTATTTTATTTTGTCTTTTGAATATGACTTTTAGCACGGATCAGAAGTACCTCTCCTAACATCATTGTTCCACTGTTAGTATAATGACAATATAGGCTTGACCTTGAACTAAATATAAATCTTAATCTGAAACCTAAATTTTGAATTCAAATATCAAATCTAATATTACATTTTAATAGAAATCAAAATTCCAATTATAAATCTCACCAATAATCATTAAATCTAAAGATGTATAATTTGAACTGCATATTTATATAAAGCGCAAAATACCTCAGTTAGTCAGTGGATGTACCAAAGAAAGGCGTGTTGAAGGGGTCACATGATTATCCAATTACCCAGAGGCAACAAAACATTTGTTTAACTTGGCTACGTCTAAAAGAAATACATTCTAGCAATTAATGATGTGGGATGACATATATGGAACACTAAACTGAAAATTTGGGATTTATAACTTTTTTCGGTTGCCCAAACGATTCATATCCCTGAAAAATCGTGGATATTACAGAATGATCGACGTGTCTACGGCCAAAGATCATTCTGGTTAATGCAATAACTAAGAACTTATTTCATGAATAATTTTCAGATTTCAAACCCACATAGAATTTAGTGAAAATTTGGGAGAAAAAAAATTGAAAAAAATATTAAATTATAAATTATTATAAGTATTCCGACACTAGGGGGAACTTTATCTATCCGTTGGTCTGATTAAGTACAAATTTGTTGCATATGAATAAAATATTTGTTGTATACATTGTGATTTACTCTAAATCCTATTTTACTCACTAGGGGGAGCTTTTTTACAAAGTTTTACACCACTTTTTAAGCCTTATTTAGAGATAAATGTGGGAGAATGTTGCTGTTAATGTCAGCTCGTGCTACTTCACACCCAATAGTACTGCTCAGTGTCTCTCTTTTCACTTTGGCTTGACACACAACCAAATTCCAGACTGTACACTATCCATCACACCAGGTCCCAGTGCCGTCATTTCCTCTCTGGATCCCTGGCATCAGACCTTGAGATGTATCCTCGTGATAGCAGAGACCTTGTCTGCCTTAAACCATGTCCTGGCTGCACCTGGCGAATGATAAAATGCATGACTTCCCCGATAAGCCCACAAGTAGAACAACACTGTCCAGGTGCAGATTATTGGCAGGGCATAAGCCCCATCTTGGTATGCAGAAGGAGGCCGATCCTTCTGATATCTTTGCAGAGAGGGATTCAACTTCAGCACCACAGCTTTGGAAGTATTCCTCTGTTGTGATCTCCTCAGACTTGTGTTAAGTCAGAGGTCATTATTAGTGCGTCGGCTCATGATATACTGTCAGGATGTCAGGTTTTGATCGCTGCTAATGCAGACCTCTCAAATATCACAAATGTGCGCGCACTCCAAAACTTAAAAATGTAAAACTCACAGCTCACAGGGTTCAACCGCAGCATTTAACCATGAAAACGGTGGAATCACACAATGTACAAGTCAGAAGTTTAACGCTGCTCAGCAAAGGTTATAAAGTTACTTGTGTGCACAGTGACCTTAACTTGAATGATCCTTCCTTCCAAAGCTTCTTTAAACAGAAGCACTGATCTGGGATCATAACCTCACATACGGTAATTGGTGGTCCTGGTCCAGGGGTATGCAGTCAGCACTCCTACCAGCCAATAAAGCTGTCTGAAGCTGTTCTGGCAAGCTGACTAATCAGGCGTTACCCACAGCCAATCCGAGTGCATTTCAAAGTGGATGACAGAGGCATCCTAAGTTCCCGTTACCTGGGGGATGAAGCAATCAATTTAAAGCAGAAGTTTTAGCTGGTGGATCTGTAGCTGGACGTCAGCTTTAAAAAATGTGGCCAATGCAGCATTTTGGGGTTCATTTAGTTCAATGAGCCGACAAAATAAACCACACGCTATCAATGCCTTCTGTGAAGGTGTATCAAAGGCTCCGGTTTGCAGTCATACATTTATTTATATATATTGTAGATAGAGTAAGCTATCAATATTGAAAAAAACACACTGGATGCAAAAAGTCCTGTCAGGGTTTTCTGGAATCACAGTATTTGCAAAAAAAAGAGAGTTGTCAATTAGAAATATAAAATATAATTGTCATATAGGACAGAACACAGATTTGGATACATCTGTTACATGTAAAAAAAAACTATTAACTATTAACTATTAGTTAACTCTATTATTATTATTATTAGAACCAATGGTATATGTTAATGCAAAATGTTGATCTAATCTTTAATACATGTGGGATCATCAGCAAAGACAGCTATTCCTGTGTGTGTTCAACGAGTGGCTGCAGCTCCCTCTGCCATCAAGCTCATTTCAAACATGTGAAACCCTCACAGCAAGGTTGGTCATAGATGTACAGTTTTAAATTAGAAGCATACTGCATATTTGGTTTATTGTTTTTCATTTTGATTTTATTGCATGTATGTATGATTCCTTAAAACTTTTTTTGTTTTGATTTTTTTGTTTGTTAGTTATTAACAGCCTTACTTTTTCCTCTCTTAAATTGAAAAATCAATTTGCCTCATAGATCCACAATTTATTTCCTGTAATGAAGTTTTTACTGTTTCTAATGGATTAGTTGTTTATAAAAAATAAATAAATAAATATAATAAAAGTGATAAATAATGTATCTTAAATCAAGTGACTGCTGCTGCCAGCCATATCCTTGAATCCTGTTGTCAGCTAATTATTACAGGTGAACAAAGTGAGCATGGTAAACCAAGACTAAAATATCCAACTGAAACAAATGACATTTTCAAAAGATTTTGGTTTATTTGACAATTTCCACACATTTACCCTTTACCCTCTTCAACCGATTGTTTAAGGAAGCTGAAATGTATTTTATTTTGAAAACTGTTTGGAGCTGTCACAAATCTGATGTATGATAATCATATTCATCAATGACCAAATACATGCTCGATGAATAACACCTGAGTTTTGTTGTTTTCGGGAGTACAGTTGTTGTATTTTATTTGAATTAAGTTATAAAATGGAGGAGAAGATGACCAGGCTGAAAACAAATCAACAAAACTGTTGACTACACTTAATACTTAATGTAGGAACGTTCTTTTAATACCTTCAATGGGGCTGTATGTTGTGCAACAAAATTATTTTGCTCTTTCCATAAAGCCCCCAAATTTTCTTGAAACTAAATCCTCCTCCCACCCAAGCACACGGATGCCCGGGACCATCTCTCTTACCCCCATCTCTCAACAGCTTTTGAGAGGTCTAAGTATAAAATAGCTAGGTGCACTAACAGTATCTGTCCGTTGCAGGATACACATAGAGGGTTCATGGGGAGGCGCGGTTAGAGCTTGCATCAATCTGTCACTCACTTCCCTGGGGGTGATAAGAGAAATTCCAACAGAGAGATAACGCTGGACATTCAACTTAATTCCGAAGGAGGAACCTTTCATCAGCAGGTCACATATTAGCTTTCAGAAAAACGGAAAGCTGCAAGTTCTCTTCTTTTTTTACCTTCCCCCTTTTTGCTTGCACTGCACAGTTCTTGTATGAAGATGACATCCTGAACCCTTCCGTTCTAACAATCCATATGTACTGACAGGTATTGACATATTTTTCACAATTTCCTATAAAATGTTTCCTTGCTTGAATTGAACTTGTGAGATAGTGCCAGGACCTGGTGGATTCGCCTATAAGTTGGACCGAAACAACACAAACAGTGTAACAAGTTTTCTGCTTGCATTTCTGTGGGGTCTTCTGCATCTGTGTGGCAATCTGAACGAACCCATTGCAAAACAGAACTTGTTTTGATTGTGATTTTTGCTAGCAACAAGTTCTTCTAATCATCTGTAGAAGTAGAGCCATGACATTTTGCAAAACTGTGGTAACTAAGGCATGGAGTTTCTACAAAAAACAGACACAGACCGAACGGAGAATACTGTAAAGGCTGTTGGAATGTTGCATGCTAACAAAAGGAGAATAATAGATCAAATACATGGTTTTGGTTAGAGTTCAAAATGTCATCTAAATTGAGTTCATAAGGTGCAGCTGGCAGCAAATTAAAATGCTAATCATTCACAAATCACTTTCAGCCATACATATTATCCATACATATTAAACATTGACTTGGTCAGAGAAGAATGGCTGAGGTAAGTTTTGTTTTTTTGCTCTACTTTATTTTTAAATCTCTTTATCATTTGAGATGAAAGCGTTTATGGTTTTATTACCATCTTGGAAGCTTTATAAGCAGCAATGAAATCCAAAGAAAACACTCTGAGGTGGAAGAGAAATCCTCATGTAGAACATCTTGCACACATACAGTGAATGACATAATCTCAAATGTAAGAAAAACTACATGAATACATGAAGAAACCGCCATGCCTATCTTTTTCTACACATTTTCGGAGAATTTCATGAACAGACCTGACATTGTCATGTGGAGGACAAGCCGTTCCATACAGAGACAATTGATTAGCTTCATAGCAGAACGATAGCCCTTACTCAGCTGTGCCGCTAAGTGCTAGTCTGGCTTTTTTCTTCCTTTTTTGTAGGATCATATGGATCAATAAGACATGGCACATTTAGGAGACCCCTACACCATACCCTGGGACCGGAGAGGCAAGAATGGAGCCCCTTGCTGCACCATAACCTCCACCCCTTTCTTTTGCTGATTGGTGGGGGTTGGGTTGGCGACAATAATAGCTGACCCGATACGACATATTCCTGTTCAAGTGCATGACCAGCTGAAAGGGTTTTTCAATTGTAAATCTTTTATATGGTATTTCTACGTGGCACTTGTCTCTAAGGTTTTCACACAGGCCAGTGTCAGATAGCAGATATGACACCCTGGCTGTGCGGTATCATTTATTTATTTTTAGTTTTCTTGCAGGGATTGTATTAGTCAAGATTTCACCATACAAAAAAAGACTTATGGGCAAGTGGGGAAGAGAGATAAGTAGACATATCTTTATTGTTTCAGAACTATGTCTCCCAAAAAGCTAAGATGATGAATCACAAAAAAATCAGCAAAGAAATAATAATTATATATATATATATATATATATATATATATGATATATATATATATATATATATATATATATGATATATATATATATATATATATGATTATAACATCTTGCATCTAAATTGTTTCCCAATCAAACAAAACTATTATTGGTATTGAAAATATGAAATTATTTCCTAATTAAATATATGAATGAAATGGTATACCCCATTGTATTTATTCATTCTGCAGAATTTAGGTTTAACTTCTAAAGATTAGTTAAAACTAATACCTTTAATGGGCACCATGGTGCACCACATCCTGAGTCATTTAAATAAAATGAATGACTCATTTAGAGCACACAACACAAAGGGGGGCCACAATTAAAAAGCTATATTACCAGTAAAAGCTGCTGGGGGTTGAAATTAGAGGTGGCACAAGGGTAATACATTTTCATTGGAGTCACAATGGCTTCAGAGGTCCCGCTAATATATTTCTTTTTCTTTTCAACTGTGTTAAAAACAGCTGTTTGGGCCTGTAGCAGATAATTCAAGTCGAGGCTTTTTGTCTATGTGGACTAGCAAGGAGACAATGGAGAGCCATCGATTGGAAGAGGGCTCGACATCCTGGCTTCTTGTCAGCTGAATAAAAAGACCATTACCCCTTCAGCGCCGGTTTGATATACACCAACAGGGAAGAACGAATTGGGATTTTTACTTCCCGTCCCATCTACCCATATCTTCCTTTCCCCCTTTCTTTTTGTCTCTTTTCTTTAGTTTGTCCTATAATCATCGCAATCTTTTCTACATTACCAGGCTGATTTTGTGAAACAATAGAGGGAGGCTAATAACTTTTCCTGGAGTGGCATTTTTTAGCCCCGGGGAAGAAAAGGGGAAGGACGGTGATGATAAAAGGATGGTGGCCTCGGTCAAAGGTCAGCCAGAGTGATTTTATTGTCTTTCCTTTTGGCCCTTTCATGAGGAGAGATCTGTATTCTATTACCTTAGGATGGAATTCAACCTATTTTCAGACACGTTTCAAATAAATAAAGGCAGGTGAGAGCTGGAGGGATGTATAAAAACTCTTCGTTCGTTGTGCGGTTTGGTTGTATGTTGTGGCCTAAGATAGAAATAACAAAATTAAAGGATTCTCTGCTATTTCCATCCATGAACACGGTAGACTGAATTCAATATTCCACTTTTATACTGTGGCTTAAGTTTCCGTCAAGCTACAAACTGGTCAATTGTGTAAAAATGAACATAAGAACTTTAGCTCTACACAAACAGAAATCTTAAGTCAGATCCGATAGCTTGTATAATGCTGATAGAGGATCCAAACTCAGCATACTTGGATATGGATTACGGCTCTGATTTAAGCCGAAATCTTTCCCCCCTCGCACTCCATCTCTCCTTCGTCACCAATTTGATTAATACGTTCCAATTTTCTGAGAGATAGTTTTCTTACAATGAAGAGATCCATTTCGCCCGCAAGATCGAAAGTTAGAAGCCGCGGCATAATTGATGACCTCCCGGGACAAACGCTCTCATATTTATCACCACCTGACCTTTCCTCCGCTCTCATCCATCATAAATTAAAGTTGTACAGCGGTGGCGTGGCCCTCGCTCCTCTCTCAGCACAACCTTTTGTCCAGAGGTCCTCTCCTCTGCTTCATTTGGAGCTGTTGGAAGGAGCAGCTTTAAAACTTGCAGTTCAGCACCTCTGCTGTTCAGGGCAGATGGTCATCACCGAAAGCATCTGTCAAACTCAAGCTGTCTCACGAGTGGCCAACCCGATTCATCCCGAATCCTCTCTTCAATTCTTCTTCATCTTATCATTTTCTCTTCTCTTGTTTGATTATCTCCTCACCTAATGTGTCTATATCTCCTGTCCTTCTCTCGATGCCTTTTCCCCTTGTGGTTTTTCTCCCTATTGTTTCTTCAGGTTCATGTTCATGCTAGTTGGGTAAGAAACTCAGAACTGCTGGCTGACATCTGTCAGCGTCAGTAATTAACAGCTGCAGCTTATAAACAGAAGCAGGAGGATTTTTTTTATTTTTTTTAAACATGATTTTGTTGCCATTTCTTTCTAATAATTCAAGTGTATTCTGATCATACAGGCAATGTGATGCCATGTTTCTTCAATATCAGAGCCACAAGTCGGCCTCACCTCTACTTCCTCGCCTCAAGAGACCTCCACATACTCACACACTATACCCTTACTAAAGGCATTTATTAATATTGATGAGAGGTAGAGCATTAATGTTAAAACGGAGCTTTGGGGCCAAGCCTGTGTGACTCCACTGCCGTGATTAACACAATGCATTGGAATCATTAATCCTTTTCACCATATTAACTGGGCGAAAATTCCAAAGTCTTGGACAAGATGGGGTCAGTAATTAAGGACTAACATATCAGCCAATTATGGATTTTATGTGGGTGGCTTAATGGAGGGTATAATCACTGTTGTATTGATGAAGAAACCTACATTTAGAACATCTTGTCGAATCACCCCAGGTCACATCAAACCATCAGTCGTGCATTGTTGTTACTCTAATATTAATTTGTTATTGCTTTAAAACTCTGATCGGGAAGCTGTGTAGGCAGACGAAACACATTCACTTGTCTTCTTTATTACTATTGTCAGGGAGTGGGGTTCATTCGCAAGGTATTAGAGCCACATTAACAAAAGAATTAGAAAATAGGACTGTTGTTCAAAAAGAAAAAAAGTTGAAATTTTTTTCAACACAAGAAGGGGAAATATAGGAGATTCGCCGTCGTCAAAATGAAGGACGTGAAGGGCGTCTCCGGCCACAACAGTACAGCTGCAGAGGTCCCAACGCCTTACGGTATATGTGCTCTTATGATAAATTAAAACCATATGTATTAATGGCTGCATTGACGAGTTTAGTCGTTGCATAATGTGGATAGACGCTAACACCATGAACAGTGATCCCAAATTAATCACCAACTACTTCATCAGTACTGTGAGGCGGACCTGGGCAAAGAACCTTAGAGATTGAAATCATTCTTGAAGTCAATGATAACTCAGAAGGTGCCAGTCTCCGTGGGTGACATTTGTACTGTGTTTTCAATTAAGCATATTAGTGTGAGAAAGTGGTTATGTTTATTGAAATTTATATTGGATATTATTTGTCACACAGGATGAGCTTGAGGAGGTTGTTAGAACATGGAACACACACCAGATTAGATCAAGACCTGCCCATGGCTTATGGAGAGGACAGCCTATTCTCATGTTCTCCATGTCCGAGCTGTATGGAGCAGCAGAGAACAAACTCCAGTCCGTCCTCCTAGAGGAGGTTGCTGTTTGCATGGAGGACTGCACCCCAAAAGGGCAGTACCCCTGTGATGAAACTGTGTTTGACCTCTGCATTCTTCTATGTTGCTCTATAAAATGGATTTGAACTCACTCTGTATTTCAGGAAAATGGTCATTGCTGTCAGACTGCTCAATTGCAAAAGCATTGCGCAGGTTCATCCAATTGGTCTTCTGCAAAATTTGTCTAAACTTTGAACTCCAGGTTTATTGCATCGGTAAACACCAAATCGGAGCCTGTTCAGAACCTCAAAAATCTTCCCAGCGTTTCTTTCCCTGATGTATCATTTCAGGTGCTGGCCCACTTCTGCTTCCCTTGTTGTCTTCTTTGAGGGAAGGCCTAAAATCCCTATAATTTTCTTTGTTGTTGGTTTCAAGGTCATTATACTTTTGATCAGTTCCTCAGGGTTGAGACGCATCTTTGGCTTTGTGATCTCCCTCCAACAGTCAATCAAAAACATTGGTTTCTTAACCAACTGAGTTCTTTATGAGATATTTCACCCAGGATTTCTGACAGAGTAGCACCCTCATCCTGCAGTCATAGTTGTTGAGCACCTCAAGAAGGTGATGCTGATCCACAGGAGAAAAATAATTATAAATAATTATAAATAAATGACTGTAAATTACTTCCTGCTCTCGATAGCTCACAAACTGACGAAAACATGTCTTTAGGTCAATCTTCGCGACCTCAAATTACATTTCCTTTAGAGTTGGTAGAGCTAGCTTGATTGGCAAGTACTGGCAATCTTGAAATCCTTTAAGAAAAGACCGTTCAATTGCTTTCCATGTATTAGCACAGAAGTCATGCCCGAGAAAAGGCAATTTCAAAGTTGTTCCAAGCGCGCAAAGTTCACAAAACTCTTCCCAGAATCAACAGTAGACATCTCCGATTACACCAGACCCACTACCCTTATTCACTGAGTTATCAGGGCATAGACGTCTCACTTTCAAGATTTTGTTCATAATTTCAGCTTCAGAAAATGCCGTAATCATCTCACTGAAGCTGTATGAGTGGTATAGGAACAAAATCATTTCAAGTAAATATGAAGAGGACTTTTAGGAAACTCATCAGATTGGTAGATCAGTGTTTGACTGAGAGAGTCATCATCTAATGATTACTGTGCGCCTGGAATGCTCTCAGGGTCAGATTTGTCTGAGTCCATCACTGTTGAAACATCCTCGAATACAGTATAGCTTGTATCCACAGATAAAGTAATTAATTGAGTTGACAAATGTGCTTTCCTCCTGGTTTCCTTAGGTTAGTGAAGATTCTCCGGTGCTATCTTCAGAAGTCATGATCTTGAGTCATGATCTTGAAGGAAGGCATGGGCTTCAGCTGTTAAATTTAATTGAAAACATCTCTCCCACTATACCTCTAGTGTTGATCTTTCACCAGCTGGGACAAAATCGGGTTCATACACATAAACCTCATAATCAATGCCATCATTAGACTTCTCATTCAGCACTGGTTCTGGTTGAGTTACTGTGTAGAAGCGCAGATTTGGGAGTTTGACAGTGTTGCATGACTTTTCATTGGAAACTTCCCTGGCAAGAGGAATCTGCATGAAGTCCGAAACATCAAATTTGAAATCAGACTCGTGCCCTTTGCCTGATTCTCCTTCAGTAAAAAACAAGGGATTTCCTTCTTTAAGTATCTCATCTAAACGTGCCTGGATGTTAATTGCGACCTGCCATGTACAGAAACATTTTGTTTAATAACGAAGAAAATAAAAATCCAGATCCCACTAGCAGATATTCGAGGAAACTGACTGCGTGATCTTAGATGAAAAACATTCCATTTTGCTCTTGAAACAAATTTATTTTTTCTAAATGACGACTTTATTCTCAAATGTTCAATTTTTTTTTAATTTTTCAATTTGGCCCTAATACTCCTTTGTAGATTTAAGATTGTACATTTAATCGTAACGTAACATTTGATTACTTTCTGACTTCAAATTATCTTTTCTCTGCAAATTAAGATAAACCTTGCACTCTTGTAAAGCTGCTCTTCAACAGCCTTTGAAAGTGATTGACTGAAACGCAGGGATTCATATGTTTTCACATTGTCATTCAGTGCGTGACTACTCCACACTCCCACCAGAGGCAGCCTACAAGTGACCCCTGAAAAGAGGGGGTCGGGGAGTAGGTCGTGCGGAATGACCTGACTGTTGGCTACGACACCCTGTGACAGCTTTAAGTAGATCTCTTTTTGGCCATTTATTTGGAGTGTCCAGGAGAAACGAGGGAGAACAGGAGGAACAAGACCGGAGCATGGCTGCCTCCTGAAAGGGAAACTAAGACTAGGATAGCAGGGTGAACTTCAAACGTCATAGAAGTCCTCAGAGGCTCTTTCTCTGCAGTATTTCATAATTCTATGAAATGATTAACCTGCGAAGTATCATGTGTTGTTCAGATTAACTACTTTGAATATTATATTATGAAGTGCTTTTTAGCATGTTGCTGTATGTCTGTCCCTGGTTCCTGTCCTTCCAGCTTAAGATTGATCTCCAAATGTATCACAATGTCCACAATGAGCTCTTGATGTCTGTATTGATCATTACATTTGTTCTTCTGATTACACCAACTTACCCCTCCTTCTCCTCCGTCAGTACCCAATCATTTATTAGAAATGATGAATGTTTTGCCTGAAACAGTCTAATATTGTGACTTGAATTTGTGATCATACAAACAAAGACTTCCTGTCTGTGAGCTTTCATTCATCTGTGGATATGGCTCTATTTTATATACTATACATAGTTATAACTAAAACTCACTCAGAACATTTGCATTATTATTATATAGTATAAGGTCATTGGACTTTTATTTTGTATTGCGTTTCTCACACTTGCATTTGTCTCCTACTTGTCATGGACTTAACAAGTCAACACGCAAGGGTTTTCATGATCATTAAAAAGAGCAATAAACTACAAAAATGTGTTTTGAAGGTCAGTTTTATTCCCAAAATGAATTCTAGTAAGACTGTACTATTGCCAGGAATCTTCAAGGATAAAACCTAAAACAATAAAGGTTTTATATCAGAGACTGAGCAACAGCGCCGCAACATACACCCTTCTCTACGACAATGTTTTGTGTGTACACTGAACTAAGCAATTGTATAAGACCGCACAAAAGAGTAGACACATTATGCACAGCAGTGCCAGTGTCTTTTCCGTTCACTTTCATCTACTTTGAGTTACCTGCTAACTGCTATGAGCTATTTCCAGATCCTCTGTTTGTGAGCTGCACACATGGAAATACCTCCACATCCTGTAAAGATATCTGATCTGGTTCACATCTGTTACTACCGCTAATGCTGTGTCAGAGGGGGAACAACTCACATCCTCTATTACACTTTCATTGCGTTTATACAGAGCAGAGGGACGGAGTAAATGTGTATCTGGACTACCCTGAAAGGGCTGTGTAACTGGAGTTAATGACAGGTCATGTGACTGGCGAAAAGCTCTGGTTTCACATCAGCACTCATAAAGTTGGTAATTTATCAGTGTAGTGCTAATTTGCTGAAATGTAAACACATTTCTTAGAGACCTAATGCTCAGAGGGTCTAGAGTCCATTGAAAATAGTCTGAATATTTGATTTTATATAGTCAAATATATCAATATTTAGCACAGAATACACTCTGGAAGCACCAACTGTGCTCTACCTGTAGTCATTGTCCAGTTCATACTCTCTCTCTCTCTCTCTCTCTTTCTCTCTCTCTCTCTCCCTCTGTTTTCTAATGGATTTTTATCTCCACTGCAGCAGCATGCCATAGATTAGCATTAAAGATTCTAATGTGAAGTCTTGCTGCTTCCCTTGTCTAGAATTGTAAGTGCAAGGGCTGCCATCTGCTTGCAATAATGAGCCTGACAACCCTAGTAAATGTGCTTTTTACTATCTAAATGGATGGCGTATTGATCATAATGGACGTAGCGTTGGCTTGTTCAATCAGTCAGAGGGAAACAGTGGGGCACTGTAAGCAACACAACTCCACATCTGACAGATTTGTTGTTCTTAGGTAGCCCTCATGGCCGCTTCATTGATATCATTAAGTCGCCATATGTTTTGCTAATTTACCGCAGTATTCAGATGCCGTGCATAATAAGACACGCTCACCGTGAACTTGCTTCTGACACTGTGACGGCCGTAAAGTATGCAACTCTCTCCGTTCTGCCCTGCGATTGTGTGTGTGAGTGGAAGTGCATGAGTGTGTGGGTTTTTTCAAGTGATATTTAATGGCAATATTTCCTGTATTTACTGATACACACCAGACTTTCATGTATACGCAAGGTTTCACCAGGAAAGGTGACATTTAAATTTTTCTTTGTTTTTTTGGCTTTCTTATTTTTTCTGTTATAGCACTCTTTGTAGCACCTTTAAAAAAAACTTCAAGGCAACACCAATGATAGCACAATATGTAGCCAACAAGGACACCCTAAATCTTTACTCTGCCTGATGCTTTAGTTCAACCCGGCAGTTTTGATGTGCTGGGAAAAGATACATCACAAAGTCTCATTTGTAACATCATTGACACAGCAATAATGACCCTTTGGCAGTACAGAGTAATGGGTGTCTCTGCCCTTTAACCCCAACCAATGAACACATTTAGTTTAGGCCAGTGCTCAGTGATTTATTTGTGACAATATTACGGCTTCTGAAGTCATAGCACTGGACACATTGGACATTGAATGGGACAATCATTAACTAGGCTGGACACGGTTCACTTTTACTCTCATTCCACTCTGTGAAGGTATTTAGAATTCACTCACCTCACAGATTGCTACTGGTTTATGGAGAGAAACTAATGGGACTACGCCGTCTGTGGTCCAAATAATGTGTTCTCAATCTGAAGTTGAATTTTAAAAGATCTTTAAATACATTAACAGAAAAACATGAATATGATGCCGGTGCTTAAAAACAGCAAATGGCCTAAACATTCAGTGCTTTACAGAATAATACCTCAAAAGAACTTAATTAATCAAAGCAAGGGTACAAAAGTATGCTTCTTAATGTGCTTACCTATTCAATCTGAAAACAGAGGATCACATAAGGTACTATTTGAGAGAATTGTTGAAGATGCAATATTAACAATACTATTGTCAATATAAGTTTGACAAAATATGAAAGTCTATTTATGCTTTAATGGGTCAGCTGGTTTTCATGTTACATTCAGGTAAGGTGGTGATGACAGAAAAGGGTTTGATGTAAAGGTTAAAAAAAACAGATTATAGAGAAGCAGAAAATGAATAGAATCTAAGAGAAAGGCAGAACAGAGAGCGGACTTCAGTGTCTATAAACAAATCAACACATCTATCACTCAGGGCCTGCTGCAAGGGCCACTGGGTCACTGGTGTGTTTGCACCAACCCCATCACTCACTCAGAGTCGACAGGCAGGCCATTCCTAACCCACCACAGTCTGCTTTTCCAATCCAGTCAACAAAGCTCAGGTCCTGGCACTGTCTGTTTAGCTAGAGGGGAAAGGTGTCAGGAAAAGTAAGACAAATGAGGTGCCGTGATTGACTATTTCCTTAGATACGGAATCAATGGGCTTATTATCACCAGCAATTACAGTACTAATACAAACAGATGCTTGGGGAAAGACATCTGCTTAGAGAGATGAGACAACTAGATTCTCAGTCAATGGAGTGAGGAAAGCTCTGCTCTAACTGGCCCCTAACAGAGGTATCTGTATTCATGGGAGACACAGGATCAGATAGGAAACGGTGCACGCAAACATATGCAACGCACACACACAAAGATGGAGACAAAAAAAATCAACTGAGAAGCAACTTACACTATGAGTCGAGTGAATTTATCTACATTTATTTGATTCAGTTTTGATGGTGTCTTGATTTTTAGGGAATACATTTTGAGTATTAGCAGTAGTTACTCTTGTGACAATAAAGTATACACATATCTGGTAGAAATTTATTTTTCTGATTCTACAATCTACGCTGGATTATTTGATTTACTTTACATTTCATTGATGATGATGCAAGAAATTGTTGCCACTTTTACTTTATTCATTGCTTGTTAGTATTGGATTTTGTGTTTGTTACATTCCACGCAGAATAATTTTTTTTCATCACTTATTTGTTTCTCGACAATGGCACGCTCAATCCAACACAGGCAACATATTTGACCAGGAGCGCAAACATGGCCGCCGTGTCATGTCTTGTTGAAGGAGAATAAAAAAGCAACCTGCTCCGCTTAACTTCCTTATTATGATGTGATTCAGTCCACGGATCTCTACACAGAGCCCCGACAGAGACACAATAATTTTTAACACTTTCCTCTCTGTCCCATTATCTATCTGAAACAATAGCCTTGGCTCAACACCTCTCTCCCATTGCTGGGACGGCGAACCAGTCTATGGAGCTTCAGAGACGAGTGAGGCATATTATCTGCGCTCAGGCCATGCAAACAGTGAGAGGCCCATTCAGAATGGGCTCTGATGGACGTGGTGCCACTTGAGGAGGACATGCCTGACTTGCCAGTCCCTGACAACCGTCTGTGTTTGCCAGGTGGAGCATTGAGGGGCTGTGCCGTCCTTTTTGTCACGGTCTGCACTATAACCGTTTCCACGCTGCAGGGCCCTTGCTATATGCCACCACGGCTAGCCCACTCGCTAGCTGTACGCCTGAGCAGGTAGCCTCAGGAAGGTAGCCGTGCAGAAAGGTCCGCCCCCTTTCTCTTTCTACGCCATTTCTCACATTTAATTATCTGATTTTTCTTCTCCTGTGGCTGGGAGGAGAAAAGAATTGCTCATCACGCCTTCTTGCTGTGGAGAGCTGCTGATTGTTCCCGCTAAAGCCCACGGTGGACAGAATAAAAGGACACCTTCTTGTCTCACATCACATATTAGACTGCTCCGCACAGGCCCGAGTGTTTGTGAGCACTGGACCCGTGTTTAGAGTCAATGACGAGAGGATTTCATCCGTGTCATCTCAGAATTTCCAAGAGCAGGGGGAAATCTTTATTTGTGATCTTTTGCTGTGGAGACCGAGCATCACCTCTTCCTCTCCCTTCATTGATTGTGGTTGACTCTAAACCAATATACTGTTCTCTGTTAAACTGGATATCCAGCCGAACAGAAACTGAATACACCTGTTATTAAGTTAAACTGCAACACACTGACAGAGTGACAAAGTAAATTCATATTCTAATAGCAACACATGGGTACAGTTTGACTTTGTTTCCCCTTTAATCTCTCTCAACACAGAGTATCAGAACTGGTGACCTAAAACACCAGAAAATCAGATGAATAGACCAGGAGGAAAATTAACCCCCTACTTATGTGGCGATTCCATTTGAAAATCACCTAATTATGTGATTATGTCATTAGGAATGGGAGTGTATGTGTGTGCATTTCAAAGGCCCCTAGTGAGCCTGTCTGAAATAAAAGACGAAAAAGGACCTTAAAGGTAATTAATCCATTTAACTCCCCAGCTCAAACTCCACATGCCACAGCAGACAACACAGCGGTCCCACAGAAGAGAGCGAGGCTGGAAAGAATGCCAGTGGATTGCTTTACAGGAGTAGCCCTTTGAAATATATACATAAATGACAAACGTACCATTCTTCTGAAGCATGCTGCACATTGGGAAAGTCAATTTCCCCATCTCTCTCTCTCTCCATTTCTCTGTTATAGGAGGCAGACTTAGTTTTACGCCGGCAATTATAGGTTTATGTACTGTACAGGGCAAAAAGTAGAACAAGTCACTGCAAGGCGGCTAATGAAGGTGTGTTGACTGCAATACAGCACAGATACTGTATTGTTATTTTGAGATTACTTGAATCTTGTATTTTTCAACAATCAGATGTTGTTTTAATTGATTTTGAAAACATACAAATTGAGGAATTTCCTTGCAGGTCTCACTTTACAAAATGCAATATTCTCATAAAATATGTGTGTGTGTTTTTATATATAAATATTTTATTAAAAACTCAACAATGTCGCAGTCTGAGTGTATTGCATAGCGCGTGTGTTTTACAAAGGAAGTACAATCCATCCATGTATCTTATCTCAACATCTCAGTGTGCTCTTTGCTGCTTTGTTCTAATTCAGGCTGATGGAATACATTTCCGGAACAGTGAATGAGCCTGGAATTTCAATAACATAATATAACACGAGTAGTCAATATTTAATTCTCTAAATGCAACTGGTTGTTTTTGCGCTGAGCAGTTAATTAAGTAGGACTGATTTATAACAGGTCAGACTGGACTGTGCCCTGCAAGGATAAATAATGATCAAATCGAATAATAATAATAATATAAACAGAAATCATACCCCATGAAAAGGATTTATGGTATGGAGGTTTCAATAAAATGGTGGTTGGTAAATTTTAATGGGGCTTCTTATTATTAAGGGCTTGGGGGAGGAGAATTTAGTGTGCACCATTTGTTAATGATGCTTGTGAAACTTATACTTATACGCAGTAACGCAAGACCGGTATTTTGTGAAAATCATTTTATATGTTGCATTATTGCGATATATTTGGTTTTCTGCAGTGTTATCAAAATATGAGATCCGAGCATACACAGTTTTCTAAATGAGGTGCTGTGTTAGCATAGGGGTGTACAGAACAGAGGAGAGTGAAGCCAGGTCTTCCCTGATGCCCACATCTAGGTTGCTATAATAACTCACTGCGTCTGTCCTTGTCAAACCACCTAGCCTGCAGATAAATTAGTCATTTTTTATGGCCCCCATCAGAGCCTCAACATTTTCATTTGAGAATAAAAACAGGATTCCACCTCCCAGTAAATCCATCAGGGTGATGAAGAGTCATTTAAACTGAGTGCACAACTGTTCACATTTGACTTTATGTCTTCCGTTATTTTATTTGAACAGTCCTCACCATACATCCTCTATGTTTTGTACTTCAGAGAAACTGGGCTTGACACACCCGCGCAGGTGAAATGAAATAAAGAGACAGAAAAAAAAACACAAATGTGTTTTTATTATGAATAAATAGCTGGAAATTTTTTTGTTGATGCTTAAAATTGATGTGGAAGACCTGACTCCGTTCGGAAAAAAATGGGATTCCAATGATGTGCTGTATTTAGCAATTATATACCAACCCAACCTCAGGCCTCAGGGTGTCCACAGGTGCATTTTAGAGCCAAGCTCCAACAGACTGGCAGAACAGTGTGGTGTAGGATATTTGGCACAGACTCCATTTCACTCGCTGCTCTACAGGGAGGGACGGACTCTATGACCTCATCACTCACGCGCTATGTGTACAGTATTTGGCTTAAAAAAAAAATCTAAAATCCACATTTCATTTTAGTGAGGTTTTCCCAGATTGTTTGAATGCATGCAGATGCAAATATCTTATAAGTCACGATATTTCCTGCAGCAGATTTGTTTATCAATTAATAATAAGAAGCCCCATTAAAATTTCCCCTGTTATCTCAGCTGGTCATTCTACAGTTTAAATAACCTTCTGATGCAGGAGCTACTGCGAATCCGGTCATTTAAGTTATCCTGAGGGATGCGGATTCACAAAAAAGATTTTACAAGTGTTACCCAGTTTACAGGACCTGAATAACTTGAAACCAGAAACTGCTTGTAGCAAAAATATTTATGTATTGATATGCAAAACCTATGTTGTCTCACTCTGATGCATTGAGTTTTGACTTCACTGGACTGGAATTGCAGGTGCTCTTAATGGAAGGAAGAGGTCAATGTAACAACACCATTAAAGCATGTAGATTAAATAATTAGCACACACAGAAAACAGAACAAGCACAAACAGATGAATTCAAACAGAATTAAGACTATTTTATCTAACTCAGATTTACCACAGACTTTCATATCACATTAAGGTGACTCACCTTAATGTGCTATGAAAATCTGGATCTGAAGAAAATACAGATTGGCTTATCTGGTCGTGTTTTTATCACTGAAATATATATTTTTTTACATCAACATGGAAAGTAAAAGCTCTATTGACCTCAATTGAAATAAGACATTAACATGACTTGAACCTCTTTTTATAACCACACATATCTGTTTAAGTATACTTCGTTTTGGCTGTTACGCCCATGAGCAGTATCTCCACATGTCGGGTCCTCACCGAGCATGAAGAGAATAATCGGTCACTAAACTACAGGTTGCCTCAGCCGCTTTCTCAGGTGTGTGTCGGTGCAGGGAGAGAAACGCCTGGGTGAAGTTCCCGCCCCTTTCTATATGCTTCCTGTTGACCTACCTGTTACATTTATGAAAATGTGTTCCACCGGTGATGAAAAAGAAATTCATTATGAACAAGAGGTACTTCAATGAAATGATTCTTATCAAAGAAGAATCAGGAAACCATTAAAGAAAATTTTTTCTGAGTACATTAAATATATGTGTTTACATTTAGTGTAGATTGCTTAGAGGGTGAAGACTGACAACAGTGGTTCAAGGGATGATTTTCTGGATGGAACCAAATGGATAGAGTGGTTGGCTTTCAGGTTGGTCTGCTGCAAGTAGGAAAGGCAGAAGAGTTTCCGCCCTGCCAAACCTTCCCTCTCTCCTCACAGTCCCCTCTTTTCCCACTAAATCGTTCTCTATATCTTTCTAACTCTCTATTTAACTCCTTTTCACTCACGTTCACCCTCCTGTCAATTCTGGTCCTCTTTCAATCTCCTCAGCCGCTCTCCCTCTCTAATACTCTGAAAACTGCTCTCTCTGCACCTCATTCTCTCCCTGAACACTCTCTCTTGCATTTACCAGGCAACCCTTGTGACTGCTGGGCTGTAAAATGGCCATGTGAGGGAGAAAGAGCAGGAGAGAAAGAGTCTGAGAGAGAGGTGTTAGATTCTTGACAGCAGGGTCTCCCATTATCTCTGTAATCTGGCGATAATTAGAATTAGTGCTCGGGCACCCCCAGGGCGAGACTTTCAATGCCTCACAATGTCTGTAAAGGACCTGGAGGTGGACTCTCTGCAAAACACACACATAATCATTCATGCACACACACACACCGACGCACACACACAACATCCTTGACCTCACCCTGTTCTGTACGCTTCACACACAGGCCCTCAAACCCTTCTTTTCTCAGTGTCGACTATTAAAACAATATCAAAAACCATCAAACACCACATTCACCTTCAACCTTCACATGCACACACACACACACACACACACACACACATACTATGCACAAACTAACTGCAACCCCCACTTCACCCTTCTTCCTCGCCCCTGGGCGGTGCGCAGCTGAAGGGACCAGTGGGTCGCTGCTGCTGTTGGTGGTGTGGAGCTGAGCCTTCACTGGCCATTAATCTGCTGCTAATTACAATGCTCTATAGACTCCTAAAAGAGATGTTAGCCGCCTAATTATGCTATCAACCAGCTAGCCCACTATTAGAGGGGATTGATAAGTGCATGAGAAGCAGTGAAAACTTGAGACAGGGCGAGAGCAGAGACAGTTTTCATTGGGTTCCTTCCTCTGTGACAGAGTCCTGCCTCGGGGCCACTGCTTCAGAACATATAGTTCAATTACAGATTATTATTTAAGTGACTGGCAAACCGCCATGACATGTTAAGGAGGATAACGGGCAGCACAATATGTCTCCTAAAGAAGCAACAACGGTTATGATAGCTCCTAAAAAGTCAGTACCAAGCAACCAAATGCATGTAACTTTTAGTGAATTGCACATACGTTTTGCCAAATACTACCTGCACACAACGTGCATGTCCATAAAAGGCATGAATTTGATGGTTTCGAAAATGCTGCATCACTGAAGTTGGGCCACAGTCACATTTTGTTTTCGTAATAGATGGTGACTGCTTCCAGAAGGATACAGCAGGGATTTATTAAAGTAGTCATTTTAGTACAAAGCAATTTTTTGTAATGAATAGAGGTGGCTCTATCATAAAAGGATGATAGAGCATTAGATTTTTAGATATTTAGTTGAGCGTTTTAAAAGGGTGTTTTATTTGTAGTACCACCACAAAAATTTACATTATTTTTTATTCCAAGCAAAGAGTAAGAAATTAAGTCAATCACACATGATTTACTGTGTTAAAGAAATGGTTCTTGATATTCAAGGTGTGGTCAGAATGTCGAGTCCTGACTTCGCCTTTTAACCAGAGTCGTCTGCCATGAAATGTTGTTTTGGTGTCAGTCACAGCCAATGTGACCCCTGCTGCCTCGACACAATACCGCCAGTACCCCCTGACTCAGCGTGCAGCTCATTCACTGAGCCTCAGCGCGCATTCCAACCATTCACTTCCCCTGGAGACTCTTTTTTCCCCTGTCTTTCCCTCTCACCCCATCACTCGCTCTTTATTTCTTTCGCTCAGTCCTCTGATTCCATCTCAAGAAATGATTCAGAATAGGTATATATACATATATATATATATATATATATATATATATATATATATATATATAGATACAACTTAGCAACAGATATCACCACTCACTCCAGTACAGCACAGCCAGTGCCGACCAGAACACTTTAAATAGGGCAGCTGGGGATGGAAGGGAAGATGGTGACGAACATGGAAATCCTGGAGTCCTTAAGCACTTTTCTTTAATTTTAAATTAAAAAATAAGAGCTATATTTACTTTTTTTTTAAATCTCCCATTTATTTGGAAAGATTTTCACTTTATCTGAACAAACATTTTGTACTGAGACAGACTTTTTGATGAGTTTTGATAAGTGATACAAAATTATAAAGCATAAAGAAAAAATAAACAAATTAAATTTGAAGGTTTAAAATTACCATCAGTTGATAATAGATTACAGCATTAGATGAAAGCAGAATTTAGTTGAGTCCAGTTTGGCTTCGTTGAAGAATTTGAAAACGAGACACAAAAAAACAGGTTTTAAAAAAAAAAAGTTTAATCATTAATGAACCAATACCTTCAGAAAGTCCCTTTTTTAGAATTCGAAAACATGAAAAAGACGTGGATGATATGAAGTATAGTCAAAACCTATTGAAAAAATCTTTGAAAAACATCAAACTATTTTTTTTTCTTAAATTACTAAAAGGGAGAACTAGAATGTCAGCTTTTTTTGTTGTAATATAACAGCTATTGTATGACATAAATATGCCTGTTATGGCAAAATAAAAGCTTCTACACTCTACATTTGTTCAGCATATTATTCCCAGTGATGATATGTGACTTCCAGCAAAGGGAAAAAAAAAATTGTTTTGCTTTGTGCTATAAGAAAACTAATGCAATCAATACAAACCATGTTTGTAAAGAGGACCATTAAAGCCATTTCCAATGTCCAACAGACAATCAATGTACATGTTTGAAGAATCAAGTGCTGACCTAAACTAAAGTATGTCCAGGGAAGAGCGGGTTACTATTGATTTACTCCTCGATGAGCATGATGTCTTGTATTTTTCTCTGAGGACTGTTGCATAATGTGGACTCAAATTGACAAAATTGCCATTTAGTCAGGGGAGACGTGCTTTCTTTATTATGTTGATTGTGCATTAAACTCGATGAAACAGAAACAGAAACATGGAGCAAGGTCTTTCCTAATTACCAGCAGAATTCACTGTACCTTCCTGCTAGAAACTAATGCTATGCTAAATGGACTACAAAAGAAAGAATACTGGAACATGAATGAAATGAATTGATAAATATTTAAATATACAGTATGCAGACAATTAATGGAAATTATTCTGAGATGGGGGGTTTATTATTTGCAACACTATTACTTTTATTCCAAATAGAGCAGTTATACAATTAGCTTGATTAAATGAAACAATAAAGAATACAATATATTATAATAGTGTTATTATAATATTATTAACGTATTTTTAATTCATTACTATCATTACTTTATCATTACAAATATTTTTTTTAATTTTTATTTATTTACTTTTGTCTTTTTGGAAACTTATTTTTCTTTAATTTGTCAGTCTTGCTGTTTCATTTTCTCTCCCTCTCTCTTTTTCTTTCTCTCTCTCCCTTTCTCCGGCTCTCTCTCTCGCTCTCTCTGTCTCTTGCTGTTGTTTGGAGATCGATAAAGTCACCTTGGTTAGCTATTTGTAGCCTCACGGTTGGTAGTGTTGTGTGTGGAAGAGAGTGCTCCTGTGCAAGTAATGGGGTGGGTTGCGTCTGTGCGTGGTTGTGTGTGTGTGTGTGTGTGTGTGTGTGTGTGTGTGCGTGTGTGCGTGTGTGTGTGTGTGTGTGTGCGTGTGTGTGTGTATGTGTGTGCAAGTACAGGGGAAGGAACACAGAGGGTGTGAAAGCCATGGGGATCAGCATTAGCTACAGAGCCCTTTTTGCTCTTCTTTAAACTTGATCAAAGGCAATAGTAGTAGAAGCCTATTAAGCACGTCCCTCTCAAAGGTGCAGGATAAGACATAAGACACCGCATATTCAGAAAGGCGTTTATTTAAAAGCTGCAGTCATTGAAAGCAAAATGCATACTTTTTTCTTTTTTTAAACATAATGTCTAATAGAAAAAAAGAAGAAAAAAAGGAAGAGGAAAGTTTTCTGAAGGGGTTGAGGACTCTGAATTCAAAGACACACCTTTTGAAATTCGGAACGGTTTGATCCACACTTGCTAACTGGTTTATGAAAATCACCGCAGCTATTTGCTGTGGTTGTCTGAGCTTATAAAAAATACAATTTCAACTTCGGGGAAATATTTTTGATGGATTTTCAGTCACATTAAAAAAAAAAGTCCACTAGTAGTGAAACTTAATCAGACCCATTTTTTTATGTTTGAATACCTGAATTTATTATGTCTGAAAATATGGGTAAAACTTGTATATATATATATATATTCTTTTTTTGTTGAAAAATCATCAGGTTTACACCATTAACACACATGTAATACGTCTCTCGTCCACACTTTTTAATATTTCGGCATGATAAAGGTATAGTACGTACTTACTTGAATAAAAAGCATCTTAAACTCTCTTATTCAACTTTTTCAAGGGTCAAACGGCCTGTTAAGATTGTGGAGTGGTTTGCGGATGAAATAGATACACGTATTATGACTTATATGAGTGATTATGAATGGGTGAGCGGATGTAATGTGGTATAACCAAACAGCGAGTGAAGAGGTGAGGGGAGTTCCGTATGCCACTTATGGCTGATATGTCTGGTGCCTGGTTTCTCCGTGCCTTACAGAGCCCTCCAGAGAGATGAATTAGAATAAACATATATAATCAGATAATTAGGCATTCAACGCAGATACCCACAGACACACATACATTCAGTTGCTGGCCTCAGGCTGGGAAAGCCAATGAAAGAAGATTAGCAAATGTTTAAAGACAGTAGTGACCTCTAAGGCCTGGGTGTGATTATTTTGGTGTAGTAACTAATTTAAGATTTTTTTTTTTTTTTTTTAAATTTCAATTTATTTTTATTAGAATTTCAGTGTTATTTTTTTTAAAATAAGTTTTTTAAGGAAATATCACCATTTTCAAAATAACAAAAACAATGGAGACCGAAATTCAGAGCGGGGACAAATTACAAAGTACAATAAAATATGGTTGACCGCTACTTGTTCATTTGTTCAGTATGTTGGAGAAACTCTAATAAAGACAGAGACCAACCTTTTATCATCAGCAGCGAAGTAGTGCGTGATGTTGCACTTGCCCATGCCACTCTGTCAAATTAATTAGTCCCCATCATTAATTTGGTACCAAAACTGGCAGTGACCTGCTTATTCAGCTCCACATAGGTATCAAATCAGCCGTGTATACCTGTCAGATAAATTCTCATATCCTGTCCCATTTCTTATTCAGGAAATCCGTCAGCCTTACCCCCTACTCCCCACAATGAAAACAATCAACCAGGAAGGATTTGCGTTTGACAGTTATGACAAAACAGAGGGTGGCTTGGTGGGTTTCACGGTGGAATGACTGCACCCCCTAAAGGTCTTTGGAGGAATTTCACAGCTGTCCCACACCTCCAACCCCCATCCAGCCCACCTCCACCACCACTAAGCTACCAGACAGTCAAACCGAGATAGGAGAGGGAAAGTGAGGTTGAGGGGGAAGACAGAGGGTTGTTCGTGCCACCAACGTCATCCTCCTCTCTTCACCCAGCTTGCTCTAGTCTGCCAGGGTGCTTATGATCCATTTTCCCCCAGATATGAGAAAGTTGCTCGCTCAGGGGATGAAAGCAGTCAATCAATGCTACTGAAATAGCCCCACTCCATTAGCAGGCAGTAACAGGAGCTGTGCCCTTGCTTAGGGGACTTTGACTCAGGCGGATCCAGTCCCTCTCTCTACCGACTCTCTTCCTCTGCCTTGTCTGCCCCCGCCCTCCCAAACTAAATCCAGAAACAGATAGCTTTACACATATTATGGCGTATTATCTTCTGATTTCCTCTTACCACAATACCAACTACAGCAGTGCACCTTGGGTCACTTCAAAAGGCAGTTTGCACCCATCCAAACTTCGTTGATACTCAGTTAGTGCCCGTTCTGCCTGCCTGGCCCTGCTGCCTGTCTCTAAAGACCTCTAATTGTATTAAAAGTGCTCCCTTTTGCAGGCCTTTACACCCCGATCTTTGTGTTGCAGAAAGCCGATACCTCAAAGCTCCTTTTGTTTTATAAGGGGGGGAATCGTTTGGGAGTGGACCCCGGGATCTCCACCTGGCGTGCATGCCTCTCTCAACTGCAGATTATTACAAGGAACATCTGCTCGGGGGTCACCAGCAGTGTCAGTTGGCATATGAAGATAGGCAGCATGGATCATCTTCACTTAAGCCCTGCATCCTCCCCCGTTTGAAGTGTACAGGACGAATGGTCTCATACTGGGGAGGAAGTAAAAAAGAGACTGTTTGAATTTGTTGGAAAGAGTCATACAGGATGAGATGAATTATTTGGGTTAGGGTTAGGGTTTTGGGTTGGATTGGGGGTTAATCCTCTCAGCATGAGTCGGGAACACATGAGATCCAGTGGAATTAAAGAAGAAGAATTGAGTATCATTGAAGCCGCATAAATACCATCACCGGGGAGTAGTGTGAAGACGGCCTAAATGTGGGAAAATCATGTCAAGAATGTTTTATTTTATCTTGTTTAACACCTCCGTACTTTCAAATAAAAATGAGGGAGAGCAGTGAAATTGTATTGTAGGGATGTGCGTGTGCATCTCTGACATATTCTAGTCTCACATTCAATGCTGTCTTTCCTCATCCGCCCAAAACTTTATCCCCATCTCTCAACCAACCCCCTGTCGTAACCAAAATTCAGCTGGGCGGCACTGAGATGGTAGTTGTGTGTAACGCTGTGTCAGGTGCTATTAGGGGCTGTTAGGTGGCAGCCTCCATCACTCTCTCCCTCTCCATGTCCACTCCAGGGGTGAGGTGGTGCAATTGCCTTACATACGTGTGCAGCACAGCGCTGTGACAGGGAGGCCTGATTGGCAGTGACACGACCATGTTGGGGAGAGATGGTACAGGAAGAGAGAGAGAGCGGGGACCCAGGTGGTGTCAGAGCAGCTCCACAGGGTGTTATTCTATCTATCCAGCAGGACCTCAAGAGCTGTTGGGAGAATCAGTGTGTGTCCCAGGTGTCAGCACGGCCTCTTCCCCGGGTGCTCTGTTGGGACATATTACATACACTTTACAATGACAGAGATGGCCCTGAATGAAACTGGATTGTCTGGTCGGGGGGAAAGGTGGTGTAAAACATTTGACAAAGAGAAGGATGTACCTGTCTGCACTGGTAGAAATCTTGAGACAGCTTGTAGATGATAAATGATTGTGGTAGAATGGGTAATTTTGTGGATTTATGACTGAATATGTTTTACAGTTCATTTAAAAGCCATAAGGAGTAAAATATAAAGTGATATACCACAGGTGTAGGGAAGTACAGTATACAGACCTAGTATTTAAAACTCATATGTAGTTGTATAAACACAAAAATATCACTATGATAGAAATATTTGTTCTGGTGGAAAGATCCAATATCCACTTTTCATATTTTATTATATCCTGTAGGTCTTTCAACTCAAGTGGCTGATTTACATTTGGCTGCTAACTGCGGCAAAGCATGGTACAATAGAATAAACAACCATCTGCATGACAGAAACCAGTGCTGCCTGCTTTGTGATGAAGAGAAATGAAAGGTTCATGAGAGGACTGAGCAGTAGGCCCCCCTGTGGGGCTGCCCTTGTCTTGCCTGATCCATTGTGTTGAAAAGTGATGGCAGCTCTCTGGCAAGATGTCTCTGGTTTGTTTCAGCTGTTGCTTAGCTTTCTTTGTTATTACCTCCATCTGCTCTGCATCTCCACCTTGAACTTCTTGTAGTGTTATTATTAAACAATAGTGGGCACTGATTCCCGGGGTCATTTGATATCTCCATATGGGTCCTAAATGGGCTATGTATTAAAGTTCACCCATTTGATTATTTAACTGCATAAAAAGGTTAATTTTAATTTTGGGGACCCAGTTCCTGCCAAAGTCCAAGCACCATAGCCTGAGCCCCCTGTTCACAGCTAGAACTACCCTGTCGTCCCCAACAGCAAGGGTATATCCCAGAAATGTCCCTGATCCCCTTCGTTGTGCACGCAATCCCCCTGATTGAACCCCTCAAATCAAATGTGAAGTTATTTCCACAGTATTTTAGTAAAAGAAAAATGAGAAAATTATATACTACTAGATTAAAATTGGATAAACTATAATATATACACAAAAGTTTTCCTCGAGTTGATTCATACTCACCAAGTTGAACTAAATTTGACCAAAGCTTGAGAATATATGAGCCAAAAAACTTTTAGCAATAAAGCTCCCTGAGGGACAAAAATATTCGACCAATCTCTCCCCAAATCAACCCAGTTCTTCCTCGTACGTAGGTTTGTGTGGGCATGAAAATGATTTCATATTTCACTCACTAGTGAAATATGAACTACAAGGATAAAATATGATCTATACAAGTTGTATATCCTTGATTCGATTCATATGCACTTAATATGGACTAAATCGGACCAACGGTTGAGAAACTATGGCCTGACACTTTTAAAGATAAAGCTTGCTCTTGTGAAATAAAAAAAGATCCGAACTTTCCCAAAACACTCAAATTCTTCCTCGAACTACGGTCTATAGGGGTCCAAAATTTGAAAAAGATCAATTAAATCATTTTTGAGTTATGCCTTTAACAGGAAGGATCTGCGGCAGTGGCTGACGATGTAGATGCGGACGCAATAAGGATTACATATTAGGCCCGACTTTTCATGGATATAATAAAAGTAATCTTTTTTCACTTCTCTTGTTCTTACTGGTTCCTGTTATTAGGCTCTTCTTTTTCTTCCAGCTGTAAACTTTAGGGGTCGCTGTTTCCTGCCACAACCAACCCTTGTTATTCGGGCTTGGGACTGGCACCAAGCTACTTATGACCCCTGGGTTGGGTTTATGAGGGTGACCGTCGCTCTGTAGGTAGTTGCGCCCAAGTTGGAAGATCTGCAGTTTGATCCCGGCCACTGAGTGTAGAATTCTTGAGCAAGACCCTGAACCTCAATTTGCTCCATGACCACTTCACACTGCCCCTCAGGGACGGGTGAGAAGCAGAGAATACTAGTCTCTCCTCATCGAAATGTAGCCTAGTGTCTTAAAACAGTCTCAAAGATTTCATTATAATTTCCATGATAAGCGCAATGCAGGAAACCCTCATTGTCTTGAGATCACTGAGTTAGCAATAAAAGCAATCCAGTTGTCACAATGTATGCGCTATTCACGTTGCTTTCTGGGTTTTTAACCTTTTGCTTGTTCATTTCTCTTTCCAAAGTAGCATTGCACAACAAAACAGACTGCTGCACCAATACGTCTTAGGGCTTCCACCTGCACTCTGTATTGTACTGCATGTTTTCCAGGACACCGACAAATAGGATCCATCACACAATAATACCAATACAAGTAATTGCCTTTCTTCAGGCTAAAAGGCCCTGAGGTCCTCTTGTCCACCGAAAGCTTTGCTCATATACTCCTGATTGTAAAATTTGATATTGTGGAAGCCCCTCCATTGTTGTTCACTGCAGAACCCAGATCAAACTCTCTTAGTACTGAGGTTAAATCTTATGTTCTCCACATTGTATCTCATAATTTTGTTAGCTTCTAAAAAACACAAGATGTTTTCACAATGCTTAGGGGGAAACGACTCGTGTATCAGCGGTGAAAAGGGAGGGCTCACATTATTACACAAAGAACTCGTGAATCATTTTTACAGCTACAAAGAATCTTTTTATACTACTTGTTTCATAGAACTCATAATCTCTCACTCCGCATCACTTACTTCATCTGCCTCAAATTATTAACAAAAATACAGACGCTTCGGGCCACAAACGTGTTGCTGCAACTACCTCTGCCTAGTACAAAAAAAAAAAAATCAACTCTAAACCACAGAGAAGGAACTCCAACAAACAATAAAGACAATTTAACAGTAATGTTCAGTGTAATTTTTAGCATCAGACAGTGTGGTTTGTCATTTCTTATTTGATTGAGGCTCAGTAAACCACATTACGGCCTTTGCCTATGTTGCTTTGTTGCCTTTGGCTATCTGCCAAATGCATCCAACAAATCAGGGCTTATTTTATAAATGCATTTGCCCGGCCTATTGCATCGAACAAAGAAAGATCAGATGTATTCAGGTATGTGTACCACTCACTCACTACAGCTGACACACAATATAAGTGAGGATATCACTCACCCATTTGTCACCATGCATGTTTTTGTCCCAGAACTGTACATTTTTTTTCCTTCTGCGTTAAATCAAGTTGATATAAAAAAAAAGTGTTGACTTAGGATGGGCGACCTAATTATATTGCATATTTCCATATTAATATTTGTATCATTAAATAGTTCTTGCACTTACTGCGAATGAGTCCGGTATGTTTACACGACTAGTCCTCTTTGAAAGGGACAGACCTTATTAGCGTTTGTTTGTCCCTTTCCTTGAACATCCCATTAAATGACAAGGGAGTTCTTTTTCTTACATCTTTGAGCTGAACATGAAAGGGTGGCAGTGTAATTAGTAGATAATGATTACTGATTGTCAGTTTCTTAGCTTCATCTGCTTTAATCAAATAAACACACAAAAGAAAGAAATGTGTATATCCATGGTGCTACATCCATTAAAGCATGGTTTTGTAAATTTTGATAATTCTATGTGGATGGAAATCTAAACCACAACAAGGTTTTGCTGTATGAGTACATGGTGCATATTTTACCCTTTTCCTAAAGCAGGAGTCTGCGACAGTGAGGTCACTTGCTGTCGTCACTCATATTTAGGTACACATGAAAAGGTTGCCTTGGAGTAATAATATGTACATTCTCAGAAAAATAGGGTGCAGCAGGAGTTTTGTCTGCACTAATGCATCCTCTAGGGCTAATAAGTGGACCTAAAGGTAAAAATAAGTACCTTTTTGTGGTCCTGGGTACATATCTATTCCCGGGCAGTGAAAGGTACCCATATGTATCGTTTCTTCTCGATGGTAATGTGCAAGATCTGGAGACAGCGTACTTTTAGCCCTTAAAAACCCCCATACAATAATAATAATTTTATTCTTTCTTTTGAAAGTTTTACTGTTTTCCTATTTACTTATGGTAGATTACATGGTTGTATACTGTTTAAGTCATTTTTAAAAATCTTCAGAGATTTGCATTTTCATTGAAACGTACAAATTCTAACTACATACAGTTCATTACTGTTGATATATCATTATGCAGTAATATACTGTTTTAGATTAGGTATACTGTAAAATAACAGTTTCATCCTGGCAACTAGCTATAGATCAGACTGTCCTATACCTATACCTATTTTCCTGTACCCCCAGTGTATATATATATATTCTTGTTCTTCTTATTATTATTATTTTTATTAAACAGCATGCTATCCTGTTTGGATGCTAAGGTACATCCAAACAGGATGAACCTTTTATAAAGGTCTGATTTTATAAGTCAAATTAAGGTACAAGTTGTCCACAGAAGTGAAAGACTTGTCTCTATAAGGTATAAATCATAGTGGTACAAATAAGTACCCAGCTTCAACGGTACAAAAGCTGTACCCTAGAGATTATTGTCCCAGTCACAAGCCATCGTACCCATAAAGGTACAAGGATATGTTTTATTCTATTTAAGGTGTAGTAAAACTTTCTGCACAAAGATAAAATTATCTGTCTGGAAGCACCTTCTGAGAAATCTTGTATTAACATATTTTCAAAGATTTAAAATCAAACACCAGACGAATAAGCGGAGTAAAACATAATAATTGAAACACACACAATGCATTGTGCAAAAATCATTGCTAATTATTTCAAGCAACACAGTGATCAATTCTTCATAACATAACTGTGTAGCTTCTCAGCTATAATCTGATCCTAGTAATGTTTTTCAAGGCTCTCCTGCCTTTAGCCTTATTGTTGTTTTTATGGATTTTACGGCACTGAAAACAAATAGGAGACCGATTCTGTTGTGAAGGGGTGAATTATAGCCCATCTGATTAAACGGACAAAATATTCACTAAAAGCATTGTTAAAAGGAATCTAATGAGAAGCCGTGTAATAATAACTTGCCTCATTGTTGGGACTGGATGCCGTAAATTATTTGCAAATCACCATCTCATTTTATATGAACGACATATAGTTTTAAATTCCCAAAAAATAACTGCATCCGTTCCCTCATTTACATTTTCTTGAGGTTTTGAAGACAAGACCAAGAGAGGGTATTAACACCTCAAGAAAAATGTGCACTTCTGCACATTTATGAGCTTCTGCCAGCCTGGATTTCTCTGAGGTGAAAGGTTCCAAATCCCTCTTTAGATGGGTTGATCTTCTCAGGCCCATTATGCCCCTTCGCTGTGACAGACTGGAAGCTGAGAGGCAGTCCGGGCAGAACAAAGATAAAGGGGGGAATTAAAGAAGAAACCCAAACTCAACTTAAGCATTTGTATAACTTGCCCTATCTTACACCTGAGTATTAGGACAATTCAGTTTGTATTCACCCCTTAATGCCATGTTTCCCATCGCCTTCAAACTACTGCACCTAAGACCCCTTAAGATGTCTGCAAATCCTTTTTGGTACCACAGACAAAAAGTTTTTGTAGAACTGACTGACTGATTTCTTCCATTTTCCTTGCTATGATCCCACTACTGATTCAGATACTTTGCTATATTTCCTCTATGATGTTCTGATCAACAGTACATGGAGCGTGAAGTTCTAACTGGTATGACATTGCTGTCCAGTCTGCCGCTTCAGTGGGACAAACGAGTGGATATCACCACCGTAAATTGGTTGGAGCTGAGGGCAACAACCAAGTCCCAATAGAAAAGCTGAGATTGTCTGCTGGGTAAACCCGGGACACAAGTCATCCCCTAGAGCAGTTGATCACGGCACAAATGACAAATAATTGACTGGATGATGGATGATGAGATTAGATTTATGGGTTTAAACAAGGTCAAACATCTCCCTCCTAAACCACCACACTGCTCTGAACAGTGGAATCATAATTATGGTTATGTCAATGATAATTCTCCTACTGTGGCCTTGAGAAGATTGTTGACGACTTGTGTGATATCCAATAGGTGTTGGGTTTAACCCTTGGGCCTAGTGGGTCAAAACACAAGGTCAGATGGACTAGGAGAAGGATCCGTTACTGCAACTGAGGTTGGGAAAAGAGAAATGGTAAGGTATCCCTTACCAACGCCGTATTTTTCATCTACACTGTTAGCGGCCAGATCAAAATCAACTCATACATATGAAATTTTTCCTTAAACATATAAAAACATCCCATTATATAGGAAAATTTATGAAAAAAACAAAACAAATATATATATATATAATACATACATGAGGTTTAATTTTTATTTATTATCAAGGAATATTAGCATTTTCTTTGAACTGGCTTTTTCAGAAATTTCTGTGAGGCCTATAGGTTGAGGTCAGATATGAGCAGTGAGTAATTCACAATCTTATATTTTGTGTTGTTATTCATTCCTCCTTTATCATCTAGCTCATACTTAATCATAAAAATCTTCACCAATGCATTGTGGTGTAGGTAGTGTATAATCGGACCTTATTTACATTCAATACACCACACTACCGATAAACACCAGTCACATGTATTTTGTGATTTAGCATCTTAAAATCCAGATGTATTTAATATAAAGGAAATATTCACTGCTGACATAAAACCTTGACTGAAAATGTGCGGCGTTTATCATGAATGCCAATCATTTGGTCGTGAACTCTACCGCTGAGTCACATAATGAAGGCCAACCTTTCATATATGGGGTCTTTTTTTTCAGGACAAAATGGAGCTTGCAATGCTGTTCACTTTGCTGTTAACTCATGAAGAATAAATTACCCACTTTAGAGGTTTCGAAGTTCACAACCGGTGTGAAAAAAGCAGGACAAGTTTGCTATTTATAGAAGTTAAGTGTTTAACTTTTATATGCACTTTGGTAGTTTTTGCAGAGTTCGTCTCCTTCAGCCTTCGTAGCTCGAGGACAAGGGAGCTGTTAACTGTTGAGAGGCAATAAAATTGTTATTGCTGCTATCTCTAACATGCTGTGAATGAAGCAAGCCTTAAACAAACTACAGACTGCAGCACAGGAATGATTAACTTCTGTATCCATAATGCTCACTGTCTAAAGCAGTCAACCATATTTTTTCCAAATGGTTGAATATCATTTAAAAGACATGACTTTCTTAAATTCCCTCAATGTATTTGCTGTTAGGAACAGGGGAAGAGATTAACATGTGTTGTTTTCTACAATAACTAAACTGGTACCACGTTACAATAAGACATTATAAAGAGTCTAAGGATTTAGTTCATTAATTTAGTTGTGAACACTTTATAAATCATTAATAAGCTGCTATAAAAGTCCACTTTTGTCTTTACTGCTAAACCTGAGGTTTGTTACTGGTTACTTTGTCTTTTCCATCAGCCAGCCTCCCTTTTTGTTAAGTCAGTTGATACTTACCAGGAATGACGCTGCAACCCAATCATAATCCTATCGCTGGTTAAACTGCAGCAACGCGTTAACAAATATCTGATCAAACTGATAATGTTGGATAATGGGACAGGGCAGTGAGATCCGAGATTTTAAAGAAAATAGTTCTGCAGTAAATCAATATTTCCTCTTAGTGAACCCCGACTTTGTGTTGTATACTGTGTCATAAGTAGTTTATAATAACTGTATAATATGAACAGTTGTACATCCTTTATAGGGGCTGTCCTATTGTAATGTGACCATCTAACCTTACCATACACGAAACATTATCATCGATGAAATGAAACGACAAACCATTTTTGCCCAGGAGCCATATTTAGAAGAAAGTTTTGCAGAGTAAATACATGTCTGATTTAATGGCACGCAAAGCTTATCCTAACCTATCTTTAGATAAGTGAATGGAAGAGCAACATATTAATTTATATATAGCTGTATAGAAGTCCTTCCTGCCAGCTGCCATCAGACTGTTCAATGGAAAAAAACAATAACATCTCAAAGACACTATTTTCATTGCAAAAAAACATTTTTTTTTCTTGCACAACTTCTTATTCTGTTGATAATTATCTATTTTTTTCTCTCTCCCGCTGCACACTGCCTTACCATAATGTATCATGTCTTATTTATGTCATTCGGACTTTTATTTAATTTATATAGTTATTTATATATCATCAAAATGTTTTTGCCCTGAATTGTAGCTTGTTAACTTTATTTCTATTTACTTGATTGTTTTTGCTTATATTTCCGCTTATCTTTGACATTTGAATGTGACTGCTGCGACAAAACAATTTCCTGTAAAGGATCAATAAAGTATCTATCTATCTATATATCCATCTCTCCATCTATCCATCCATCCATGCATCCATCCATCTATTGATATGAAATATATTACAGAAAAAAACCAATGACGATTTTCAAAAGTTGGAAAAAGGTGTATTGCTGGGGCAAGCAAAAAAAGAGAAGCAATGATTCTAATAGAGTTACAGTAATCAGTCCATATGGTCACCAGTATGTTATGTTTACGGGTAGCCAGTGAGTGAATACTTCACTATAGACAGGTCATTACTTAAGTAGCCAAAGCACCGACTTTGCTTTCTGAGCATAATTTATCTCGAACCATAATAATCAATATGTATTTCGGGAACATATGTTACTAGATTTGGACAAGCTGCAAAAGCCCGGCTCCATTTATAAATTGAGAATATGAGGATTCATTAGCGTATGGATTTAAAGAACAGATCCATGCAAATGAAAAAGAAATGCAAATGCGTGGCAGAATCAAGCAGAGTGCTCAAAATAGATTGCCAGAAGGTAATTACAGGGCACGCCGTAAACATTTCCATTGAACTGCACAGGTCTATCAATTCAAAAATCATGATGTCCAATAACTTAAACGTGGGCATGCATTATGTCAGGGGATATCTATTTGATTTAGTTGTTGATCCAGAACTAGAGAGGTAAGAACGCACACACACCCTCTGATAAATGGCATCTTAACTTCTAAGTGAAGATCTGAATTGCTCGCCTTAATTGCCTTGAAGACTGAACCGCCAATTATTAATCAATGGGTGTCAAGGGAGCCAAGCCCTCCATGTATTTATAGCAATAAATTGCTGAATTATATTCATATTTATTCTAAGTAGGTCTACATTGTAATTGGCATGTTATTAGGCTGAGGGCTTTTAGTCCCTATCAAAGTAATTCAATTAAAAAAAGTGAAATATAGATCTGTCTGGGATAAACAAACAAGCCAGCTGTAATATGACAGGAATTCAGTGAACGGTCTGGTTAAGTAGCTCATTATTTTTGCCCTTCCTTGAGGAAAATAGCTGCTTCAGGAGTATGGGGCCGGTTTCCATTGTTGCAGCCAGGGACTATGGAAGCACCTCATCAATCCACTTATCCCTGTTCTGTTGGTCGGATAATCTGACTGTCTGACACTAATGGTAAGGTTGCCTCACGACTGAGAAAATATACAGAGGAGCCAGCTGAACCCCCTCAGTTCTCTTCCTCGCTCGCCTTCAGACACACTTTCTCTCCCTCTCCTGCACACACACACACACACACACACACACACACACACAAACTCACACACACACACACACACACGCACAGACAAACATGTAGTGAATACACCATCTCTCCCTCTCTATTCCAATGTTCAGTCAAGAGGGTAATCCTAAGCTCCTTTACTTATCTCAGGGAGGAATTTCCAACATTAGTCATGATAAGACACAAGTCCTCACTGATAAAGCAAAGGAAAAGCTCTCCAAAGCTAACCAAGAAGGAGATACTTACGGAATGCAGTTTCTGCAAGAAACCTGCTGGAGTTAGATGAAAGTGTATTGTCTGTATCGCTTTAACGGACAATACAACTCTTTCTTGACCAGGTTCCTTGGGGTAGTACTTTGGCACATTGTGGCAAATGCATCTATCCTAGAATGTATGTTTTTTGAATTTCATGATCCTAGAAATATTCTTATCCAGATCTATGCAGTGCATCACATCCGTCAACGATCAAGTTTGTTTTGGAGCCAGTATTCAGTGGGAGAACAGCTTTTTTCAGCTTGTTTTTTAATGTAACTTCAGTAACAATGACATCTCAGACACAATTAAAACCTAGTGGTTGATACAATCCTCCTGTCTGTTGAACCGCTGGTATTTACTTTGGTAAGAACATGCATTATGTTATGTTTGTTTCATATTGTTGGGGGATTTCTCCTTCACAGTGATTTACACCTTTGGCTCATGTGAGGGTGGAGCGGAGCTATGGGGGTGAGGGAGGTTGTGGGGTGTAAAGATTTATCATTTCAATGAACTTTTTACAAGTGTCAAGCCTTATCCAGAAACAACAACACAAGTATTTAACCTGCTCCTTGTCAAGCCTTGCCTGGAAAACCTCCATTCTTCTTCAAGGAGTCGGTAGACGTTTGTTTATTTTCCACTTTGGCTAATTGACCAAACTATCTTTATGATTTTCCAGTTGTGGTTCTATGAGTACATAGGGAAATTAATATTCTGCCTCGCAGAAACAGCATCTGATGGATCGCATGGGTTCAAGTGAAGGTTAGGGCCTACGAGCATGGAGAAACTAAAACAGTGGGCTTACACAGCGCCTCCCTCCACGCTTCTGTGCCCTGAATCCTATGTTAAAGAAAGCAACATTAATCTTGGAGGCAAACTTTCAGAGCAATTTGTTGAAGGTCAGCAGAATATGTGATAAAAGTGTAGTCTTGTTAAGCATCAATCACGGGCTGATTCGGATTTTGAGCAAAGATGTAGTGACAAAAATACACAACGGGTTTGGGGTAATGTGTTTAGGCGGGGATATTGGTTTGGGTAAAACAGTTAATAGGTCCTTGGATCTGGGGGCTCTTTTAGGCAGATATGAGAAGCAGCGCCGGCTGTCATATTCTCCGATGAGAGAATGCATTAGAGCAAACTCTATTTAGTAAAAGACAATTCAATTAGGGACTATTCAGAGAACCCCGATTATTTCCCTGCGGGCATCTGCTCAGTGGAGGCAATATTCAGATTTCATTGTGTTTTCACAGTGGAGAAATGTCAACGGCTGGCTCCGGCAGTGGTCGGGGGGCCTGTATGGACATTTATATTTCAACGGTCAAACAAATGAAGACAGAATTTTCTCAATACACCCTAATGTACGGTAGCAATATTTTATGGGTTGAGTGTCTGCATTTATCTTGTGTCACAGAGGCCTTATGGTTCTTTGTCTGGCTGAAAGCCTCACATTTGTTTTATATATAACAAATATGTGTTGATCGTTTAAGGCTTTTTTTAAGACATAAAGAATACCCATTGATATTTGCAAAAAGGAATAAATCTTCCCTCTTTTCTAAAAATTCCCAGCACATAATGCGATGGGATCCTTGACACAGCAAACACATGGCTGCAGGTATCATGTGTAGTAAGAGATACATCCTCCATCATCAGACATGAAAGTATATTTCAGTGTCATACACGCATATGTTGCACGTATCGTGTATGTCAGTGCGCGGGCTTTATACTTTAACATTCTAGATGTCAGTACATCCAGGCATATGTCTACGTTGAAAACACATATGTTTCACATATCGCCAGACGGCGAGACTACACCTGTCTCTACACGAAACCCGAAACCCACGCCTGCATCCAGGGACTACACATCGCAGAAACAATGCAAGAGGGTCACAGATAGTCGTAAATCCAACCTCCTCAGGATATTACACAAGAAATTGAGATGCCAGCGAATCAATTCACAGTTTGCAAGTGGACTCATAAAAATGTCTTTACGAGCTCATCTAAATCCAATCAGCGTGATTCCTATGTAAACAGAGACGTACACTATTCCATGAAAAGGTTCTTCCTGAGGATGACATAGCAGCGTAAACAAGCAAGCGGTTGTTTAACATTAGCAAATGTTAATCTAATTGTTTCATTGTGTTCCGTGATGCTGATTTGTGAGTTGCTTGTTTTGACAGTCGCTAACTGTAATATGACCAAATGCAGACAGATCTTAGGGAGCTCTGGAGGCACCAAGACTTCTTGGAAACCATAAAAATTCAAAATGTCTGTGTAATTAATGAAGCTCTTGAGGTCTTTCCCGAGTGAGGATAGGGCAGACAATTTTACCAGCGGAAAAGAAAGCAAGGGAGATGTCTCGGTAGATTAATGTGTCGTAGTTGGAATGGTGTTATTACCAGAAACAGCTCTAGGATTTCTGTTCCGCCATGAGACTCTGTTGATGAAGTGCTCAGAGCAGGGAGACATGAATCTACCTGTGCAACACAAGTTGGGCAGATCTAACTGCATGCATTAGATGGCTCCTCTGCAAACATATTGAATGACGAATGACATGACATGATAGTGGCAGGCTTCTAAGATTTATTCTGAAATCCAGCCATATCACATGACTACTTTGAGAAGAGTAAACTTAGTTGCCGACTCCATCTGACATTCACATTGAACACTTCACTCAATGAATCATGTCCTTCCTACAGTTCTGTCTTATATTTTGACATCAGATCAAATAACATTTGTTCTTTATATATATATATTTTTTTTTATCTTGCACTGTTTGAAAGCGAGGTCTACGAGTTTGGAATATGCTGGCACTCTCCGTGACAGAGGCGACCTTGGTAATGAAGAGCAAATGTCCGTTCTTGTCTGAAGAACAAAGGAGCTTGATATCAGCACAATGCTTAGGCCAGTATTTCCACCACTGCCAGCTCCTGCTGGGTTAGCATTTTGCCCCTGACGGACTGGCCGGTCACTGCCCTTCTCAACGACTGTGAGGACACTAACTTATCAGAAGGGGAAAAAGAACAACTTTGACAATGTTCTCCCCCCCCACACACTTTCAACACAGATCTTTGTGATCGCTGTGGCAAAGTTTGACTGAATCTTTTGTTAGGGGGAGTTGGGGAGAGAGAGAGTGACAGAGTGTGAGAGTGAGAGAGAAAAGGAGAGAGGACGAGGGGAAAGGGTACACAACAGCAACCATATGTTCAATGTGACCCTCATTATTCTCAATTAGGGCAGCCATCCATGGAATGGTCTTGCTGATAACAGCCCATAGCGCCTTCAGTAGAACGGAGCACAATCTTCCCGTGTCACGATGGACGAGCAGGGTGGCAAGCAGGCGTGTGTATGTCCACACATCTATGTCTGTGTATGTGAACTTGTCTTCTAGTAAGTGTGCATAGACATACTTGGTAAAGGGTGACATGAAACGGTGTGTGTCTGTGAGTGTGTGTGCGTGTGCACATGAGACTTTGTGTGGACTTTTGATTTTGTGTGTGTGTTTCTCTGCATGTGTGAAACCTGTGGTGAGGTGGGGCGTGTGGGCAAGCTAGCAGGCTATGCCAGCTTCAAGAAGGCTTACAGGGGGTGTGCAAGGGCACAGCGCAGGTCCCCAGGACGTCTGGATAGATGGGTGGAGAGTAATGGGGTCACATTGAGCATATGATGTGAAGACTAACCTTATGCCTAATTGTTAATGACATTATGAATCTGCCAGCACAATCCCTCTTTCTCACTTAGGGTATAATAAGAACAATATTTTAACTAGATGGGGAGGATGATTGTCGGTCTAATATCTCTGTTCCTCATCCCTAACACTATCATTACTAAAGCCCTTATAAGTGCAATGCCTAGCGGAAGGTGACCCATTCAAGAAACCAGAGAGTGAGGTCAATAAGAAGTGAGTGAATATTCCTTTTTATGTACTCTCAACTCAGTTTCTAAATGAAAAAGACATGATTAATTTGTCAAGGCTGCATAACTTCCATATTTATTCATAACCACGAGTGTATTTGCAATAAATTCTCATGGAAATGCATCTTATAAATAATATGAATGTTCTCTTTAGTTTGCACTCAAAGTAAATGAGTTTTCCCACTGAAATAAATGAATGAGGCTCATACTAGTCATTTGTGACTATTTCCCTCTGGCCACCTTCCCACGTTCTTACTGTAACCCAAGCAAGAAGTGACATCACCCTCAATCCTTCTGCTGAATTCAAAGCAGCCCAGGTGATTAAGTTCTCTAGACGGAGATGGGAGTTAGCACGAGGCCACGGCATTGAGCAGGCTCATTGATTAAAGCTAAACGAGAGCCATCATTGCGGCCCAGAGACGATGGCACCACTCAAAATAACTGGTACACATCATTTGTCTCTGATCTCGTCCTCTTTTGAGTATAGTCTCCATCAGTCTGCATCTCCATGGCAGCTACTGCCGATACATGGCACTCCTCAGTTCCAGTGATAAAAAGCATCATGGCTCCTCGGGCCAGGGAGGTAATCTCATTCAACAAGACCGTGGGTTAACATCAATTCTCATAAAACCTGGTTCATTTTTCTGTCAATACTGATTCAATATCCCTCATTGTGTTATGAGCCAATGTTCATTTATTGTCCAGTCACTGAGGTATTTTCTTTTGATGTAATTAATGAATGCTATCGCTTCATAGGGATTTTGTAGATGGCTTATGAAAGCCTATTGCACCCTGTGGAAATGAAATAATAAATAAAGGAGTACATTAATAACAGAATAACAAAGGGACAATGATAACAGTGGTATAGACGAGTTGATCTAAAAGTGTTTTTTTATTTAAAGAATGTACTTATTTTGATTTACTTCCTAGTCAGCTCAAAAATATGTTTTGGTTGGAAAATCCTTTTTAAAGACATATAAAGCACTGCTCCTTTCGTGTCGGATTAATTAAACAACACAATTATAACTATTACAGCAACACTTATGAGCTACACGTCAAGAGTGCACAATCCGTCACTAAATTTGTCATCATTCAAAAAGAATGAAATGGAATTATAGTTTCAACAGAACTGAGCAACTGACAGGTGTGCTGGCTTGGTTGTCTGTTTTCCTTCTTTCTCCATGATTTCAGATATATTACTGATATGTCTCAGCCGCAGTTTTATCCGAACTTTGTGCTAACAATGAATGTTATAGTAATAGTGCAACAGTTTTGTTTGGCACTTTTCTGTAATTAACAGCATTGAACTTATAACGATTAGTCGTCATTTGCATTAAATTTACTTTACTTATTATAGTGGAATCTTAACTCCATTTCTTTGACTCTATTATCAAACACGACCACATTAAACACTACTGCTGCTTTTTATTTGATGTGAGGTCACAGACCTGTCGGAAAATCCAAACAACAATCCGCTGGGTCCTAGCTCAAAATATTATGCGGAGGATGACACAGACAGCTACGATTAGCTTGTTCCCAACTTCCGCATCAACGTCCAGCTTACATCCCAACGTGCCACTTTTGGAGAATCTGAATGCAGACAGCTTTTCTCGTGAAGCTGTAATGCGAATGACATCTTCTCATGGCTTTCCATTGACTATGAATGTGATCACGGCAGGCATACAAATCGTGGCTAATTTGATAAACACAGGTATTCATTATGAACAAATCGCACATAGCTCCTGCAGTCCCCCAGCGTACATAGGGGCTATGCATACCCCCCAAAAAGTATTCAATATCAATAAAACTGTTGATTTATGTAAGGTTCTACAAAAATCAATATTGCGAGACTTCAATTCAAGAAAAAAGTCCATACTTAGTTACAGTGAGTCTACTTTCAGTGGAAAAGGAAGCATGATGTCATGAAAAGAAAGAACATTTTGAGGTCAGGTTGCAGTTCGGTGGGTCCCACATCAGTTCCCCATGAGCTCTCCAACTTTATCGCCGGTAGTTATGGTTTGACTCATTTAACTATTTCCTTAACTTGAAATAAACTCAGTACAATATTTAAGCCAGAGTTACAGGATTTCATGAAACCAAATATGAACACTAAACACAGGCCATACTGTAGCAATAACAGTACGAGTATGAGTTGTTTTTTTGCTTGTATGTTTGCCAATTTCTTTACGTTTTTTAACAAATTTTGGACAATCTTTGCTTTTGTTTGTTTGGGGGATTATATACAACAAAATTTAATATGTGAGAAGTGTAGGCATAATACGCTGTAACTTCAGCCTACACCTTTTGGTTAAAAAAAAAAAAAAGACTATTATATAGACTATTATAATTTGTATGTGTATATTTCTATGTTTATATGAACGTTGGTTGGTTGGAATGTTGTACAAAATGTAAATATACATGTGTGCGTACAAGAATGGGAGAGATCTAAATATGCCCGAAATAAATCAAAATCTGAATCTGAATGAGCTTCACGTAACAAACATGAAAAAAAGTTTAAGAAATATTATTTTCGCCCAATTGTTATCCCAGCGAAGAAATGTAAATTGTGTATATGCTTTTGCTCATTTCGTAGCATTCAATATGCTTATATATAGATATTACATAATCACATGGAAACACCGTACACACAACCATAATTAATCCGCGACCTCCTCCTCGTATGTACACCTAAAACACAACAAGCCCATGCAAGTTTGAAATTGATGAGGGTGCCACTACAAGTTCATGACTTTGACCTCCGGGGTATTTGATCCCTTGACACAGAGTTTATTTTTCTAAAGCTACAGCTTGATATTCCAGCACTTAATTTAAGAGTGCAGTTAAATCACAGAAGCCATAATATGTCAGCCGATTCCACGACTGGGGGTAAAAAGAGAGCGAAAACAGGGAGGAGGGGGAGGGAAAACAGTAAGTAATGAAAAAGCTATGATTGCTTTTCTGTCCCTCCAAATGACAGTTAGCACCTCAATGACCTGCTTGGGGCAGGGCCATCTAGAAATGACACGCTAAGGCACAACGTCATCTAACAGGGTAGTTACAAAAATCAATACAAAACCCATTTCAAAGATGCTCCGTCGGAGTGTGAGAAAAAGGGTGTATGTGTGTGACTGAGAGGGAGAGAGAGGGACCTGCTGTTATGTTCATTTATTGAGTAGGCCTGAGGGGCAGAAAACAAACTTTTCTGATATACGCATTACCTCGCAAGCAGAGGAATTCTGGAGGCTAAGCAGTCACTGCATTCCCAGTCTATTGCTTAAATCACGAAGAGCCCCTCTGCAGAGAGGGGCCTTTTGCTGCATGTTTAATACGTCTTAATTCTACACTCACTGCCCCCGGCCCCCGTCATTGTCACACTTTTAACTAAACTAGGTATTGGCCACTAGAAGAAGAATGACTCTTTGTCCGCTGGGGAATCGATATGCAGCCTCTCTGACATTCACTGAGAACACATGTAAACCAGCCGGCCAGTCGTACGACTATCTTGTCTTGTTGGGATACGGGCAAGCATCATCATATATTATCCCCTTTGATTTTTTGTCAATACACAATCACGGCAAAGAGATGCAGATCTAGCGGAGCACAAAGACACTAAGGAGTGTAAAACAGACAAATGGGCAGGAGGGACATCAATCTGAAGGGCACGTCAGCCCGGCCCCTGATGAAATAGGGTGCCGTGTCGACGGCTGAAATTTATAGACAGTAACATGTGAAAGTGCTCACTCCTCACAGCCCGGAGAGAGGTCAATAGCCTGATGCCTCAGTCCAAATGGGCTTCTCATTAAGCCAGATCATTCAGCGACTCCTCCGTAATCTCTTTTGCACAACAGGAAAGAATACAGAGAAATTGAGTTGTTGGTTGTTTCAAACTTAATTACCTTAACTGGCCTTTCTACATTGAAGTGAGGTTTACCTCTAATAGGAAAAGATGTAGATGAATGTGCTAGACTGACTGAGCACGCTTTACAACACAAGCCAGCAGTCACGCATGGTCGCCGGCTTTATCTCTAGCAATGACCATTCACGCAGTCACTCTCACAACTGTGTAACATCCGAACACCTTGGTCAAGGACACTTTGACACACACTTCTACATGAAGATGCCAGAGTCTGTCCAACTACTCAATTTCCGATAAGCCGATGGTCACTCTTCCGCCTTATTTTTTCCATTTGGGCTACAAAATATCTCAGGATTATGTCAATTGTCATCACACTGTTTTGACCTGATTTCTGGAAACTTTGGGAACCTTTTGCGGCACTTGAAAGATTCCTGGTTCAGCTTTGAGTGGAAATCCCTCCTCTAAAAATTTGGAATGGACACAGACTATGGCAGGTGATTGAGGGGTAGGATTTTTGGTCACCAGGGTGCAAGATTAAACAAGGATATTCCTTAGGAGCCACAATCAAATGGAGCTTTTACGATGTGTCAGATCCATTTCCAGAGAGAAGTAACGGTGCTCCGGAGACCTGTTCAGTGTTCCTGTACCACTGATATACTGTACGTGGTTCCAGTTGATTACATACAATAGGAAAAGGTTTGGCTCTCACTGATTTAGCTCAAAACAATCTAAGAGAAAACACTGGTACATGGTGCAAACACACACACGCACACACATTAATGCACACAGAAAATACATTTAATGTTGTCACTTCCTTCAGCGCCGTCAGTGTCAGGAGAGACTGCTGGCAATTCAAAGTCATCGGGAAAGCACATAACAAAAATAAATTTGGGGCCTTACACGCTGTTGGAAAAGAATAGCAATCAGCAAATTTAATGCATTTCTGATGTATATTTAAGGTCCTGACACTAGGCCACAGATGTACATGTGTTGGGTTTCTATTTTGCAAAAGATATGGTTGGTGATAACCTATTATGGGACATCGTCAGCATCCTCACTGCCTTAGTCTTGGCTACGAAAAATTCCATCACTTGCTCCATCCAGGAAATGTAATATCGAAACAAATTATGGCTGAAATTGAAAAGTCACAAGCTTATTCCGTCTTGATCAAACCGCTGCCAGGAAGGTGAGTGCAGAATTGGAGATACCTCCAAAATGCTTTTTATTGCATTATCGTCATTGACATCTACGACACTCCCAGTTCCAAGCCCCAGTAGAGGGTAAATACACATATATATATATATATATATATATATATATATATATATATATATATATATATATATATATATATTATTCAAGCTTTAACACTTGGGAACAAATAGAAGCAGCACATTTCTGAAAATACAGTCTTATGTTTTAGTGTTTTTAGTATTCAAAAACCAAACCAATTTTTTAATTTTGCACCAATAGGATTTTAATGTGTACAGGTCATTAATATAAATAGTCTAGTTTCATACATAGTGGTAAAACCTAGTGGATGTGAAATCGATATGTCCTGTATACTTCAGAGAAGAGTTCTGATCACTGTAACAGTACCACCCGCCCCTGCTATCACTCAGCGTTTACATGTCGACAGTCAGAACCAACATGAAAACAAGCCATTAATGTGACCCCCGCTGCACTGTTTGGTAGGACATCTTTTGTAAGATGTAATGATCACATCTGAGAGTACATGACGTTTGATTGCACGGCAGGAATTTGTTCCAGCAGCAGCCGTAATAAAAGAAGTCTCATCTCTGTTTTATGGTGCAGCATATTGAACCATCTGATTGATTCCTTGCACTACGGTGGCCTGGAGGCACTTATTTTCTTTTTTCAAAGTGATCAGCCCTGACGCATGAGAGGTCTGCTGAGACCCAGTTAAAGATTTCTATTACCATATCAATTCACACATCAGTGCTTCCATTATAGTCGACGCACTCGAACAGTGAATAAAGGCTGCTCAACATAATGCATAATTACAAAAGTTTTTGACTGTTCTTGCTTATGGTAATGTATGATAAGAGCAGATGTTAGGGAGAAGAGACATTAAAAGATCTCACAGAAGTTAGGAGATTATAGTTGGCTACAGTGACCTCCTGACCCGGCTGGATCCCTCTAGATGGCTGAGCCGCGGTACAGCTTGAGGCCAGCGAACGGAGGGACCGATTCCCCCCCGTCCTTGCCGAGATCTCGTTAACGACTTAGAAGACCCATCAATATTTAACAACTCTATGATTGAAATTTCAAATTCATCTCCTCAATGCTAAATCACAAAGGAGAGTGAGATGGGGGGGTGGTATAGGGAAGGGGGATGGGGGACAGGGAGAGAATAAGAGAGATTCATTTTTATCAGAGAGCTGTTTTAAATAAAGACTGTGATTTAGTGGGGCCACACCAAGTCAATTAGCAACGGAATATGTGAGCTTTTTTCAAGTAGGTACTGAATCAACATATTGGATCTGACTGTTTAACAATCACTGATATGAAAACATGATATTACCGCTGCAGGGGGCGTAGAGGGTGAGATACAGGGAAGATTTCAACCCCTCCCGTCTAAGCGATTCTCGTCCTCGTTGCTCTGCCACCCTCCGTCTCTCTGCTCTGCTCTTCTTCCTTGATTCCTACCACCTACTTTTCCTTTATGCATTCCTAGACCTTCATGACCTCTCCTGTTCACCCGCCAGACTTGAGTCATAGAGCAAGAGATAGCTTTACTATTTTATGATGTTGTGTGAGGTTGAGGCAGTGCCAGACTTTTTCTTCGTCCGCCCGTGAGGAGGCGCCACGAGACGAGTTGTGAAAATAGGAGATTCATGCGTCTTTTTGAGGTCAGAAACGTCTGCCTTCAAAATGTATGGTATGTAATGGGAGGCTTTTTCGTTCAAATACATATGAAGTAATCACGGCAGTACTGAATCATATGTGTGTTTGGAAGCAAAATCACAGTATTCTACACCTAAAGGAGAGGTATAAAATACAGTATTCATCAGTAATATTGTCATTACTGTCCTCTTGATTTGTGTGCTGATCATTTGTTTTAGTTAAACAACTTGTGTACTGTGTAGTTAACCCTGCCTACATCCCATCCCTCCCAAGTCATGTGTAGCTTTTGGTTCACTGGAGGTCAGGACGATCATTCACCCCAAGGCCTGAGGGCACCCATATACTCTCCCCTTTACGACCACATAAAGAAAGCCAAGTGCTCAAGCGTGCCTGATTAGCTGCCCTAATATGCTATTTGTGACTAATTTCAGAGGCTCTCAGTCACAGGTGATGGTCCCAGGCTGTAAATCAAACTCGGCCAACCTTTGACAGGACATGTACGCGCGTGTGTGGGTGTGTGTGTCTGAGCGTGTGTGTGTGTGTTTGTGTGTGTGTGTATGTGTGTATATGTGTGTCCTCTCCCCCATGATCCACTAGTGAGTCCCGTGGTGAATATTCAATGGCCGTTTGTCTGAGAGGCAAGACACAAAAGTAATAGATGGTAAGCAATCTCAAGCTGACAAGTCAACTAGAGTAGTTTTGTTTGAGAATAATCATTACTCTTAGCCTCCAGCGCTTTTACAGTTTCACAGCTGAAATTTTGGGGTTTTACATTTGCACATTTTATGCGCTATACTCATTGACTTGTTGAAACGATGCAAATCAGAAAAGCTAAAAATTAGTTAATGAGTATCTTTTGGGCTGTATTGAAGTGGAACAAATGTTTTTGGTTTTTTACACAATCATCAGGGGATTTCTTTTTTCCACTGCTAACTTTAAAGAAATATGTGATGTTTTGTTACGAACATTGCATTATTTATATAGAAAAACATTAGGGAATCTTATGTCATTGTCATGTACTAATAATGAGACTTGAAGGAAAATGTTCTTTTAAATGGGAAACATCAAACCTTCACCCTCTATGCGACTGTGACTGTCCTTTACTTCCTCATAATCTGACAACGGTTCCCTGTTTGAGCTGTTGTCCAATTATCACCCTGACCACAGCTATTCTGACCCCACGGTGGAGTTTTGACAGGATAAAGGACGAGAGGGGTCGTGTGCGTGTTTGTGTGTGTGTTTCTTAGAGAAAGAAGAGACAAGGAGGGACAGTGACAGTATGTATTCATGGATGCATGAGTGCATTTGTGTGTGTGTGTGCTCCGGTGACCTATGTGCCGCGCTGTGTCCTCCAAGCTGACAAAGTCCCTCTCCTCCAGCTCCTCAGTGTTTAGTATCCAGGGTCTGTTCCCAAATGTGCAACCTCAACCCCTGCTGCAAGCACACACAAAACACACACACACACAGACACACACCTCAGCATCATGGGCTCCCACTCTGCACCCTAACACTGCTCCAGCTTTAGAGAGGTGAAAACCATGGGAGGGGGAGCCTGTGCTACACTCACCTCAAAGCCACAAAACTAAAAGGTTAACAGTTCTGCCAGATGTGGGGTCAGCACAGTAAGGAATCACATTATTTCTATATGAATGACAATGCACAGCCTTGAGACATTTGGACTTGTATTTATTCAGTGGAGCTGACAGAATATGGGACTCAAGATGTTTTTCCATGGTTGATATATTCAGCTACAGGGCTGAGACGTTTTTTGGCATAAGTGTTTTCATTTGAAACAACCTGTAATAGCACAGTTTAAAAAGGTAAATAGTTAAAATCCAACTTCATGACAATATATATAATATATATATATATATATATAAATAAATATTCAATGTCCTTATCTGTTACTTTCAAACAGTCCTCTCCTACCGGTCCTTCACACTCCGGGGAAACATCAGGTCATAAACAAGCCAGTCTCACACAATTGAACAGACAAGGTTAAAGAATAGTCTCAATAATAAGATGCAAGCCTCAGAGTCTGGTAAATCAGTGTAAAAAACGCTCTTCCCTGCAGCCAAAATACTTCAACCTCCTGTCCCTGTTTTGAAATCATAAACAGCCCGCCGTTCCTCACCAATGATAATGAAATGCAAAATGGTGTGTAAAACCTGCCTCGGCTTTGCACCTCTTCATCCAAACTACTTTGGAAATGCAGGCGGTATCCCGCAGAACAAACACACATTCTGTCTCAGCCAAATTAGGGACATTAAAGATCACAAGCTGAAGACTTGCTAATTATTACACCCCTTTACAAACACAGAGAGTTGAGCCGAGCTGCGAGTCTCTAGCCGACTACCAATGTCAATTTCTCTGGGTAAGAAATATCTAAAGGTCAAAGTCTATACTTAAGGCGAATAAGGAAAACTCAATGGGCTAAGTGGTGTGTGCCTGTGCGTGTATGTGTATCTTTGAAGTAATCTAGCTCTCATGTCCTTTAAGTCTATGCTGCCACCTGCAGCTTTGGGTTCGAACAAAGACACGGGGCGGCTGAGGAGAAGAACTGGCAGAGTAGTAAGTCACGAAGTGAACAAGTCACGCAGAAATACCATTTAAATATCAACCGGATCTGAGGATACAGATTTAGAAGATGGCAGTGTGTCAGTTCTAAGACAACTGACAACAAGAAGCTGTTCATTACATGTTATACTGTATATAAAATAACCTCCAATACTCTAAACTGTTATACTCTTGCAGCATTAAACTGGAAAAAAGTGAATATTTCCATGATAAATGTAAGTAGTGTATGTATAATAAAAGTATTGTGAGACTGTATTTGAAGTTATATTTATACACAATGTTCAGGTCACGGTTTGTAGAAATTGTATGTTTCTGAGTCTTAATCCCAAATCATCAAAAAAGTAACCAACCAAAAACAAAAATGTTTGATAACATCAGAATGAAGTTTTATTCTGTGGTTGACACAAACCCGTAGAACACAGCAAAAAAGAGCACTAAGAAAAAATAAGAGTCTTTGCACATGGAGACTCCATGGAAACACCATAAATAGGGATTTTCTTTTGTTTTTTTAAAACACTTCTAAACACTTTAAATATGATATGATGTATTCAGTAAATAATTCTTAAAGATGCAATTATTATTATCATCATTCTTATTTTTGTATCTCAACCCTCTTTTGTTGCATAGGACAGAGCAGTGAGATGTATGACCCTGCGGCAATTATAATATTAGATGTCAAGGCGCTGATGTGGAGGAATGGTTAAAGAAATGTGATAGTGAGCATGAGAAATGACGGAGCCCATGACTTGTCTTGAACAGAAATAAATTAAGGCGGTGGATGATCTCAAATGGTAGGAAAGGTTCTGTCTAACAATATCTTAACTATAAGTTGTTGCTTAACAATGAACACAAACACACACACACACACATGTATTTATTTGTTTTTTTGAGTAACTTTCTTCCGCAAGGATGTGTGAACTTTGGACTGACATGTGTGTAGATGTGGTAAGGCTGGAAGCAACCTCGTAATTAAAACACTCACCCAGGGAGAGAAGGTGCGATCTTCTGTCATTCTTTGACAAGGCGGCGATCACCGGGCAAAGCAATATAGTTACATGCTTGGTAGCAGCTGGAAGAGGAATGACTCTATGTTTGATTGCATGATAGCCTGACTGTGTCTTCCAGCTATTGTTTTTGGTGATAACCATCAATATTGCGTGCATAGGATGTGTGTGCTTGTGCGTACTGTCACGTTCCAGATGAATATGATGAAGTAGGGATTAGAAAAAAAGACTTCTGTGATGAGGCACATTCCTACTGTAAACTAATCACTCCCATATTTAGTTTGCATCATTGTTCCCAAATTCCTCTTCTGGCTAATAAAATACATTTTGACTTGACTTCACTGTCTGCCGGAAACCTGAGCCAGACACCATATATGCTCGGCCTGAATCATTAAGTCAACATGCCATCAGGTTCAACTTGGAGTCTCTCCTCAGAAGTTGAGAATGATACGGCCTGACGCGAATGAACTTTGCGTCTGCCAGGAGGGGCTATTCTTTGTCGGTTTCACCATTCTCCAGTGGCTTTAAATATTGTAGGCATCTTGGTGATGTGGAGCTGCATTTGTCATCATTGTTTGACAGGCTTGATGAAGGGGTTGTCTGTCAGTGTTTCACAAATCCGACCAGACCACAAGCCCCAGGGTGGCACATAGATAGTCATGAACAGCGGGGAGTCCCCTCCCTTCTTGGCTCAGTGAGTAATTGTGATAATACAGGGATGGAAAATTATAGAGGGGTGAGTTAAGAAGATACTTGAGTTAAATGCAGAGGCTTGACACAGAGTAGAGAGCATGGGTGGTCTGAGTCTGTAAGGGCAAGTTCTTACAGCTCATACTTAAACGCTATGTAGCTCTAATGAGCCAAACCTTTTTTTTTATATTTACTTTTTGCACAAAAACAGAGGGAAGAAATTGCCCAGACTACTTGAAGCTGGTTCTGCATTGTTAAAACTGTCACATATTTTCTATTTTCATTTAATGTCGAGCAACCGCTGGAATCTAGAGACTTTGTAATCAGTCATTTATGGAAAAAGAACACATATAAAAAATGAAATAATTCACCCAAGTCAGCAGATAAGATGACAGTCCTATGAACAAACTTCTGCTGGAAAAACACAACAAACCGTTGTTTTCTCTCTCTAATGTTCCCTCTATCACTCTCTCTCCCTGTCACTGACATCGAGGTCAACATAGCATATAATAGAGTAACTTGGCAGTTATCTGGGGACTCTGAGAGAGGTCCAGGAGATTTATCAATCAACTGGCCACATTAAAAGGATTTCCTAATGAAGTGAAGTCTTTACAGGGATTAATCCCCTACCACCTGCAAGGAGCCACCTGCTCGACTGCCATAATTGGCATGGATGGCACCACCACCATCAGCAGATAGAGGCGAGGCACGGAGAGGGAGAGAGAGGCAGTGGGAGCATGAAGGGGATGGGTGAGAGAGAGATTGTGAGATGAACAGAGTGGGAGACGGAGAGAGAAAGAGACGGACAGAGAGGAAACAAGTTGGTGAGAGGACAAAGAAGCTAGACATTGGGGTGTCAAGCTCATGCAAATGATGACACTCAGTGCGTTGCAACCATACAAGGAGGAGGGGGGAAAATAAATAAAATATTTTGAAGACGAGACAGCGCCAGGTCTCTCATGACATGGCGATGAGCATCCAACCCCTAGTTTGTGCCAGTCTTGCAGCATTCCAAGACCTTGACAGCAGCTCCTCGCTACATCTTCCAGCTGTGTCAAATCTGCCTATGTGCTAATGAACGTGTCAGCACCCCAATTGTGTCATTGCTGTGTGTATTTCAATTCACCTCTGAGCACTGAAATTTTTCCCCAGGTGTACCAACGTACACATTAAATTCACCCAGAAGTATTTCTGCATGAATAATTACACAGTCCCAACTGCAAAGTTAGAATCCAGTCTGGTGTCCTTGTTAAACTGCCACACCGACCTTTTTGACTGTTTCTGATCGAACTTGACCAGGTGGATTCTGTGACGGTAGTGTGAACCAACATCTATCAAGTTTTTTTATCAAATATTCACTTTATTTTAACTTTATCCATCCATCCATTTTCTGCAACCAATTATCCTGTGTGACATTGAACTAGAGGCCGTGGACGCACTGGACAATTTGAATTATCAGTTCATCACTGGCCAACATACAGGGAAAAACCTTGACACAATTAGGGTAAACATGAAAGATCCACACCAAAAGAACCAGGACATGCATTAAAACGTAGAACCTTCACGTGAGGCAAAAGTGATAGTCTTTGCTTCCCATTCAGACAAAACCGAGTTGCATCAAACACAGAAACTTCACAGATGATATTTTTCTAATTTTAAAACTGTACACAGTACAAGACTTTTTTTTAAACACAGTATGGCACATAAGAAGATATAAACGTGTAAGAGGGAGTGATGTTCTGCCTTGAATGATGTGATGTAGAAAAACATGTAAAGGAGATTGAGATTGGCGATTGTTGCAATGCTTTACAGTGAGGCGGCTAAACACGTCTGAATGAGACTCCTGTTCTTCAATAACAACTGATGGTGAGGATCATTCCTGTCAACAGCAGTATGCTAGGTAATGTTAGCCTCAAGGCCTACGATGTTTACCAATGCTTGGCAGCATTGTCAGCTGCTCCAAGATGACTTTCTAAGCAGCTCTTTTGGTCGACTAAGAATGCTATGAGGCAATCTTTCTGATTTAAATCCTAAATATCAACCAGATTTCTCCAGTTTTGGTCACGAGGAGTGAATCGGTGGGGAAATCAGCCCAATTCTCCAATAATGTGAGCCTGGCTTTACATACACCTTATCAAATTTTTTATTTCTACTTTTTAGGCACAATTTGGGAAAAGGCCTTTTATAAAAGATTTTGAGAATTGATTTAAAATACATGACTAATTTCTTCCAACTTCATATTCTCAGAGAGGGTCCAGCTCCTGGGGACAAACTTGCAACTAAGCCAGCACACAGGATAAACTATGATAAGTGGATAACAGGGTGTACCGGCTCATTTGTCATGGGAATGGACCTGATACCACATTGGCCAGTAGGGACAAGCTGGGAAATTGGAGGAGAGTGGCAGTGATTGGGTCAACACTACCAACCAGCCAATGTTATAGTATTTTGTGGCTAAAGGTCTAAACACTCCATAAAGGTTGGGTTACCATGGTAACATCTTCTTCCATGACTACATCCATTTTAGAATATATAAGTATATCTCTGATGTTTTTCATACATGACGCACCTTTTAAACATCTTACGGTCTGACAGAATACTTCACCATGACAGGAAATACCAGTCTGCTGTTTATTTTTCTAATGTTTAAAGAACTTGTTCTACGAAAGTCTTTATTTTTCTTCGTGAGTACTAGAAATTTTGAAGGGGGAAATATTATATGAAACCTATTATGGATCTGGACAGAGTTTCCAAGTTTAAATTGGCATCCCTACTTGCCAATATATATATATATATCAAAAGCATGAATTTGATGTTTCTTACTGATTAATGTTAACGTTGTGTCAAATAGGCTACATAATGTAATTTGTTTGACTTTGGAGACTGTGTGCAGTAAAGTGCTCCCTATAACACATGAAGATACCAAAAAAAACAGGAACAGAACAGGAAATAATGCATTTACACCAAAAGTGAGCCTTCTTTCAGTGCAAGCTTACAATTGCCACACCACCCTACTCCTACCATAATTTAATTGTAGTGAAACCTGAATTTGCCTCAGTCTGGTTCTATAGCTTCATTAAAACCCCTCTAGTATTTTTGACAGATTGCTGTCTTTCTTTTTCTTTTTCATAGACACTATGTTCCATGTACAGTAGGTTACACATTAAATGCAATGACATCACTGAGATGACCTCAAAAGGTCAATGTCTGAAAAGTTGATTTTTAGCCTTTCAATCATCTGTAGTCATTTGTCTTTCTAGGTCACCGTGGCCAGATAAGCTATGACCTGAGTCGTACTTGATGTCTTTTTGTCTGTGTCGCTGTGATTTCTGACTAATGATCAACCCTCTAGAGTCATAACTCCTGGGTAGAAAAGATGATTTGGTGGAGTCTGCCAAAGGACCGAGACTATTGGCATAGCTAGGGCGTCCCTCATTTGTTATGGAGCCATATTGCCAACCTGCCAAAAGAGGAGCCAGACCAAGGACAAACTGCATGCGTTTGTGTGTGCATGTGTGCTCTCACAGCCTGACCCCCATCTCAGCACTAAAACCTTGGTGACAAGCCATTCTGGCATACCAAAATATTGCAATGGGGCCATAAAGCTCTTGCGCTTGTTCTCAAAGACAGACAGAACTCCTGTTACCATTATTCTACTAGTTGAGACATGGTAATGGAATGAAACCGGTTTAATCTGTTTTTATCTGCCTTACTAGTCTGTTCAAAGCCAGTGGCCAAATCAGTTCAGTGAATGAGTCCAACTTCTCTGTACTTGGATGATATACCACCTAGTTTTCCAACAATATGAAGTAGGATGCGTAACCTACTTAGAGGGAGATGAAGTGTATCTACCTGGAAGGCCTGTTAGATTCCAAAAATATGGGCCATCTCTGTAACGTTATTGATAGTTTCCAGCCAGGACAGTCAGCATCTTTGTCATTCAGTCAATTATTAAATATCACAAATTGCAAGTTAACATGTATAGAGTGAGTATAGTAAACTGGCTGCCCTCTCAAACACACAGTGCTTCATCCACCTCCTTTTCAAACTCCTCAAGCTGTGTTGTTTTGAGTGTAAGAAGAACCATCCCTAATCCACTCCACGGATCAGTTTCACAGAGACGGTAAAGCCATTCTCCTTCCAAACTAAAGCAATTCAGATCAGACACCTTGATGTCTCAAAGAGCACACAGTGAGCTCTTGTTTTCTGTTTTGACTGCTGGGAATCCATGCCAGACAGCACCCCTGATTCCAGCTCAGAGATAAAACTAATGAGGTTTTCATTCAAGTCTGGTTAAGAACAATTCTGAGTCATCGCCAGACTGTTTTCACTAGCACCTGAGATTCTGTGATGGACTAATCTAGGATTTGGGGCTGTTAGATTTCCAAAACTGAAGATGTAACGTTGTACAGCATCTCAAATACAGGTGTTACTTCCTTTAAGCAGAAAACCATGAACTGGCTTCTCCTTTATTCAATTTATTAACTATCTCCAACAACCAGTGTCAGTGTTTTTTATCCATGACTTTGTTTGTGTGTGTGTGTGTTTGTATGGTTGTGTATTGTATGTGTGTGTGTGTGTGTTTTATGTGTGTGTGTGTCTTTGTGTGTGTGTGCATGTGTGCCAGATAAAGTTTCCGTGGAAAAGGTTTGCCCTAGGGGCGGGATTGGTGATTAGATTTAGAGGCTTATATGAAAGATGGTATGGATCCAGCATTTATTTGTTTTTTTATGGATCCTACTATGGTAACATCGTGACCTGCCCTACACTTACTCTGATTGACTTGGGGTGGCAATCACAGAACTTCCACTGTGATACAAGCATCATTGTCAAGTCAAACAAAAGCAGGAGAGGGCAGGTCATCGCCATGGTAGGATTCGGAAATCAACTTTTTGGTGCAGGTGGAGGCTCTCCAACTGCCCTCTCTGTATTAGTGAGCTGTTTTTTAAGTTATATTCCTTTATAAATGAAACCTCTTTGATCTAAAAAGCACTTGCAGTTATTTGGGACAAAAAAAAGACCTTTCCATGTTGCTCAACGTAATAAATATACTTAAACGGCATTCATTATTATTTAAGCTGGGCCTACACTGTACAAATTTTGTGTCGTGGCTGTTTTATTGTAACTCACACTGTAAGAATCAGATGTTTGTGGAAGCTCAAGATTGCTAAGCTCACTCTGTAGGATGATCAGATCCGCTTACGACATGAGTGCTAACACTGTACAACCCGTCTGGCTTCTGCTGCCAGTTGTGGCAATTGGCAAATGTATATTATATTTTGCCATCCTGTGTGCCGAAACCTGTTTTAAAAAAAAGGCGCCGGCGTACCTGTACTCGTAGGTGTCTAGAGCTCTGTGGACAGTAAGGCCGGTCTATTTTGCAGTGAGATTTGGAGGTAAGCGAGTTACATTTGACTGTATATACTTAACTTAATTGATAGCTAGCACCACTCTGACAGCTATGAACCTTTCTTATTTTTTCTTGCTGTTTAGTTGCTACCAAACACAAACAGCACTTTTTACTTTTTGACTACTTATTATTTATTATCCACACAACACGTCATTGCTTTGGGAGAAAAGGAAGGCATTGACGTCAACTGATTGAGTTAAGATCCTGCCAAAATTTCTGACATGTCAGAAAACCATCAAATCATCCCATACTTGCCTTTGAGCTGTTAGCAGCCCTCGTGCTCCACGTACACTGCACCATAAACAGCAAAGGACTGACACTGTTAAACTGCCCGGCAGTCCTGAGGCCCATTCGTAAGTGTGAATCTGACTCAAATTGTACAGTGCATGTCCGGCTTTTCTGTTAGCTTTTTTAATATAACCGTCGTTAGCATGTTTACCTTTAGATTTAAAACTTGTTTGACCAACAAAAAATAATTGATTCGATACAACTCAACAGTTTTGAGTGGATCACAACAATCAAAAAAATACACTAAGATGCTCCTAGATTGGTTCCCGTAGAACACAATAAACCAATGAAAATTCTGTTGAATTTATGTTGCTCAGTCTAACTACCTTGGCACCGCAATTACCCAATACAGTCATGTTATAATAATAATAATAATACATTTAATTTATAATGTTGGTTGGATATAGGTAATTTTTCATCTTCATCAATAAAGTTAGTTTATTATATCTAACACAATTCAGTTTGGTGGAAATTTTTGACTTAACTGGATGAAATAAATTAAAAAAATAATTTTTGGAGTGTATTTTAACCCTGAAAGAACTATGGTCACACAGCACTCTGTTTGACACTGTTCAGAATGAGAGGTCAGTGGCATTAATGTGTTGATTTACAACTAATGGTGTTAACGGCAGGGTCATTTTAGGTTTATCTTTAACTGATACATGCCTCAATACATACCTGACACCTGGGGGATCTTTACCCAACCCCCACCACCAATCTATCCCCACCTATTCCCATGCACAACCTCTTACTCTTGCATAGCTTTAGGAGGAGGCACTGGCTTTAGCAGCGGACTTAAGCATCAAAGACAAGGCCTTAATCCTTTGACAATAACCCTGGATGTCCCTACAAAGACATTGTTTATATAGACATCTCATTTAGGACACCTCATCTGAACTTCCAAAAGATGCCCAGTGTGATTCCGGCAGCATTCCAGAGATCGGGGCTTAACAGAGGGTTCTCTCTTCTCAGTGATCTCCTTCCTTCTTGCCAAGGGCAGAAACTGAATGCAGCAGAGGCCATCAAAAAGCATCTTGCACAGTTCATCATGTCTGTGCCAGTGTTTAAACTTCCAAACATGAAGCAGCAATTACAAGATATTTCTGCAAGCTTTGATAATTCCTGACGGTCACACCTTAATAACTCTGCTCATGTAATACAATCTGCTATGTTGGCTGTTTGAACTTTTTCGCCCAATGAAAGTTTTGCTGATGCAATCTTGTGGCCCCTGCAGGTGCACCATTTTTATCTGTCCACAATGACATCAGTATATAAGTTAAACGATTATAAAAGAAGGAATTGGTTCGGGAATGTAATAAATGTGTGAAAATGTTTGGGCCACAGAAAGCTGATGACACCATTTAGGAAAGAAATGTGTTTTCCTCCTGCCCCGCTTCTATCCACAGGCCTAATAACTTGTGTGAAGTAAAAGCCCACCTCTTGGCCACAGGGTCACCAGTAAACATAAATAACAGATTGTAGAGCTACTCCCAAGTGGTGGCAGGAGCTTAGATGGCCTAGATAGTTTAGAAATATGGTATATAATTCACACCTCGCAAAACAAGAAGAGTCAAAAACTCCTTTTAACAGCTTAATAATCAGCCATGTATTATTTTACAGGTACTGTGACAGAGTCCATCATTTTCCACTAATGTGTTTCAGAGCAGTTCGGGGTGCCCCCATCGGCCTTCCATGATACACATTGCTGAAACCGTAATTGATATTGTTCTATCCCAGCCTGTTTTCCTATGTGTGCAGAACTCTCAAAGTTGGGGTTGCATCAGCATCATCAGTAAAATGGAATATCACACACACCGGCCTGTGCAATGCAGATAAAGTCAATGTTCTGTTGAGGAAATTTTAGAAAACCAAATTATGGCCAGGTTGCCTCAGTTGCTGCTCTGCAGTAGTTTCAACCACAAACATGTCACATCAGTGTATAAGAAGGCAATTTAGCCAGTTGGTGTTTTTTTTTCATTTTTCTGTAGAGGATTGCTCGAAACCCACAAAAAATATTCAATTCATGGCTATCGAGTTAATGAAAAGTCATGCCATTGTCACTTTGAAGGAGTTCAATTAATCAACAAAGCAAATCTTTCTACAAAGTTGGTTTGTGTGGGAGGCGCCACTCGCCTTTGCCGTCTTACCACCAGGTCCTTGTAAGGTAAATGTTTCAAAGTAGGAATTCAACCCGTGCCCCAAATTAGAGGCTCAGTTAGCAGTGACTTAAATCTTATGTAACTCTGTGCATTTGACAGGCAGATACCTCTGCTGCCTACAGATAGGTAATTTGTTTTGATCTGTGATTATATCCCTCGTGTTCAGAGGAAGATGTAAACCCTCTTGTGAAGCTGTTAGGCAAATCCTCACATTGTGAAGCGAAGAGCCCCCAGGGGTCTCAAGTATTCACCCTCATTCTCCATCTTCTTCTTTTTTTTCCTCTGTCTCTCATTTCTTTTTCTTTTTTTTCTCATCTCCTATGAAAGACAAAGCCTCCTGCCAACCACTGAAGCCCCCCAGGAGCTCATCATATAGAACACTAGAGCTCCGCTGAGAGGAGGAGACGAACAAGCAAGAGGGGAGAAGGAGGAGGGCAGAGGGAGATGGCGCAAAGACGAAGGCTTGTGCAAAGGTGGGAAGATGCCATTTTGTGTGTGTGTGTGTGTTACTTCTTCATCGTTATTTGCGTCCCATGCGCCTCCGCCTTCCTTTGACGCCCTCCCTGCTATTTTCCTTGACGCTGCTCTTTTGGTCTGTCCCAGCATACCTGCAAAATGATCTACTAATTATCCACTAAATATGTTTGTTCACGTTGGTTGAACAGCTCGCTTAATTGAAGGGTTGCTCTCCCTACCATCGTATGTACCCCTCCTCCACGGCCTTTAAGTACGGGGGAGGAGGGGCTCTGGACTAGGTGAGTGGTTTATCTCCAGAGTTCATTATATTAATCCCAGTAATTATGTGTTTTGCTTACGTTTGATGTGCCTCTGTTCAAACAGAGAGCGTTATAATGAGAGGATGACGAAAAAATATGTCAGATGTGTGTCGTCTTAAGGAGTCTGGACACTCGTGTGTGTAACTGTGATGCTTTTATATGAGTATGTATGTGGACAAGCGGGGGAAGTATGAAGAGGTAGACCCCGAGTCGGAGGAATTTCAGTGCACAGGTAACGGCAGGTGTTTCTAATCAAACCTTCATTTTTATACTTGCACACTCAACCACACACTCCCAACGACATCTTTTGTTGGATCGTAAGAAGGTCCGAGACGGTAGAAGGGAGCAGCTTGTACAGTTGTATACGATTCTATTCAAGAGGGTTAGGTCTTTCTAGCCAAAGAGAGCGCAAGTCTCTCAATTCTCCGCAAAAGAAGTGCTTGCATGAAGAGACACATTCTAATGGAAGGAAACAACAGCTAATGAGGGAAATAAATAACAGGCTCATAAAAGTGAGAAGGAGGGGCGCGGAAGGAAAGGGGATGAGTTGAAGAACAAAGGAAGTAAAGTTAAATTTGAATGATGGTCACACTCAAAGGCAACAACGTTACGGCAGACGCGTACACACGCTCAGTGATGTTTAGCTGTCATTGCTAATGAGAGTGTGTGCCTGTGATGTAAGGACAGGAGCTCGCTGATGGAGATTCAGAAAGACAATCGAATAACATTATTTCCTCTCTCATTGTTCATTGTTTGTTTGTGGTTCTATTTTTTTTGTTTTCGGTCTTCCAGCGCAATCTTTATTATACTAACAAGAATCCTCGCCTCTTCCAACAATACAGTATCATGATATAAGAAAATGAACGTCACATTTAATTAAATCTAACCATCAATAGATCAAGAGTGGAAAACAGGTTAGAATTCCGGAACGCGCGCGGGTAATTTTATTATTAAAGAATTGCAGCTTTAATTAGTTCTGCTTTTCTTCAAAGTGATTAAGATGCTAGATTTCGTCAGTATGAATTCTTGCCTGTTATGTTCACCAGCAGACCAGAGGAGCAATAATGAGATGATATTTCTGTGCCTTCTCCAATGAAAATATAGATTTTATAAGCACCATGCAGCTTTCTTTGACTACGCTTTTAACACAATTCTTATGTAATTTTAACTGTTTGCCTGTGCATTCGGGGGTTCACGATGTATTTTTTGCAACAAATCTGGTTTACGTTTCCCATCAGCAGTGGCTGTCCTTTCTATGACTAACAGTTTAAGTAAGAGCACATGTTTTGGTTTTCTTTGATTCTTTGATTTGACAAAAATAAAACTTGAAGACTGGAAAAAAACAAACAACCTCTCTTAGACTCTTGTTAATGTATTATTATTATTATTATTACTGTTCTTCACGATAGGTACACATCTTTTTCTATTTCTCTGCGCGTCTTTTCTGTTTTCATCCTTCTGTACCTGTTTATTTCCCAATGTATCTCTCAGAGACTTCTTGCTTTGTGAATCGACCCTCTGGGACTGCAGAGGTGCAGACAGAGACCGGTTGAAACACACTGTGGTTTCAACATTCACATTCCACCTGTGTTTTGCCAACAAATTTCACAAGAGGGATCTGAGGTGGTTTAACAGTTTCCCTATTCACTATTTGATATCAAAGAATGGATGAACACGCAGGACTCCATGGGATGGGTTAACGCAACATTAAAAGTAATCCCCGGAGTCAGACACTTCTTCTCTACCCATAAGAAAAGAAAAAAAAAAGGCTGTAGCCTATCTATTGATATGCTGATATTTACCACGTGCAACAGGAAGAAAACTGTTTTCTTGTATTGAATATTTACTCTGCTAATATTATAAAGGTTAACACTAGTGATGAGAGGAGCAACAATCATCATTACACGCTTATCTGCCAGCCACCTCACAGCTGAACAAGAGATTTAGCAAAGATTACAGTTAACAGCTGTGTGGCTTTGCAGCTAAAATTTTAAAGAGGCAGCCATTTAAGAAATTGACAGCTTTGTCGGGATTGTGACATGTCTTCAATGACAGTAAATTTGGATCAATTTAGGGAATTTCCACCTTCTGGAAACATGTGCTGATATGATCAACTCGGAAAACATTATGGAGGCACTGATGATTGGCCAAATCCAAAGCCACTCATCAATAAAGCTGATCTAAAGTTGTGGGCTAATATCAATTAATGCAAATGTCTTTGCAAAAACTGTAACTGTACTGATTCTGATTCTGTATCTGACACTAAAGATTCATATGTATAGCATACAATAGTAAACACCTTTTTAAAATGAATTAAAAAGCATTTGTAGTTTTACTGAGTCTTGATTCATCAGCATGTTGAATCTAAGCTACTAACTACGGGGAAAATCATCGTGTGAACATGCACTAATTTCCTGACGAGGGGTTTTAACCTGCTAATGTGGGTGAGTGTGAATAAGTACTGTAGCTAATGCCTGCTGTCCATTTTCTTCTTTTCCTCCTACTATCCAGGGTCAAATAATGGTGGCAGCTGGCTATGAAGGGAATTCTGGTGGGACCAGTCCGGCTTGGGCTGTGTGCCTGCCCTCTAGTCATGGAGGAATCCTAATCAGATGCCCAAACTACTTCTACTGGCTCCTTTCAGCTAAATGCTAAAACAGAGAGGTTAGGTAATAATGAATAAAACTTTCTGAATCTGCCTCTAATAACAAGGAGAAATAAGGACAGTGATAACCACTGCACATGAAGATTGAACTGCATTACAAATATCCTAACCAAACGGGGCAGCAAAGCCATGTACAGCAAGAAAAAAGCTGCAAAGAACTTATGAAAGACCTACACCAAGTACCAGCACGCTCTGATCAGGCAAAGTGCTTTAACTCAATTTTCTTGACTGAGATATGTCATTTCAGTTCTGATTATATTATTATAAGTATATAATTCATGATTAGTTTACGTTATGCTGATGATGTAGTCACCTATCTCTGTTAACCTCTACCTAATACTTCTGCGACTTGGAACAGCGCTCCATTCATCAGCAGCTAATGATGTAACAGTCTACTTAAATATGTAAAGTATAAGACTTAATAAAACCCAGTGGTGTGATTATATCTTAAGTCCAAAACCCCTCTCCTGGATATGAAGTTCTACATGGTGATCCATTTTAAATCAACTTTATCCCCTTTAACAAGGAGAAGAAAGTTCATGTGCACATTTTTAAAAGTCTGTGCTATTTTGTATAGAGATATCAAGCACTTTTTAAATGGAGAGAAAGGTCCCATATGTTAAAAGTTAATTAGTCACCTTGTATTATTACAGTATTAATAGAATGATGAAAAAAGCAATATAATCTTTCTTTTATTTATCACCTAACATACATACAGTATGAAATCATGAAATTTATCTCTGCATTTAACCCATCCCTGAGGGAGCTGAGGTTCCAGGGACTTGTTCAAGGACCTGCGGCATGTTGCGTCAGGGGATGGGCTCAAACCCTGTTGTCAAACCCTGTTCTCCCAGTTGAAGGACAACTGCTCTACCCATTGAGCTAAAGTCGCCTCCCTTCATTATCATGTATTCATAGTAGGTACTGGTCTCCCAAAAGATGGGACACAATATGAATAATTACAAATAACGAGACTGCCTTGATCCACAGCAGTTCTGGTGAACATTTGATGACATTTGATAAGATGAGACCAACTATGTGTTAACGCAGGTGTACCTTAGTATAAGAAATTTTAATCGATGGATAACTATGTTTTCTTTCTATTAGACAGCTTTTTCATCGTTCGTTTTTCAGGTAGCCCAATCAGAAAATAAAAAATAAACAGGAAAGTGATAAAAATAATAATTCCACTTGTTGGTTATCATTTGGTCACAATGATAGAAAACAAGATCTCATTATATCTGGAATTCACTGAAATGTTACCTTGAAACAATAGAAAATCTGAGATGAGCTATTCTTTAAATGTGAGTACTTATATGCCACAACACAAACAGGGTGGATGGGATGGAGGGGGAGACAGGCAGTCAGCAAGATGGAACAAAACAGACTGAGAATAAGAGAAAGTGAGAGGGGAAAAGCATAGCTAATGGCATTGCTATCAGGTTTATTCCAAAGAGGCAGCAGCAGAAGGAGGCAGGAAATAAGGTTGGATGATTTCTTCGCCCCGTCTTCCCCTTTCCCTGATTATGAAAGGAGACATGGCACGAGGTCGAGGGTCAAGCCAAAAGGAGACAGCATTGTGTAGAAACTGTCACGCACCGCCACCTATTTTGACATGCACAGGCCCGTTTGTTGTCTGTCGTACATGCAAATTGGCGAGCCCCGGCTGTCATAAAAAGGCAGGCAGATATGCGCCGTTCGAGGAAATGAGAGACCACCTGTAACCAAGAGAATGGGGAGTGATGGACAAGCATTCAGTCAGACCGCTCGTCATTTCCAGGCCCGCCATTCACCCATCAGTATACCCCCCATGCCCTCCTCCTTCCGCCATCACCACCATCAATCCCATCCTCTGCACACACATATACATGTAAAAATCTATTCTTAATATTAAGAAGCGGGAACTGAAGGGAAATAAATTTATACGATGGAAGGGGATTGGAGGGAGTCGGTTTGGGTGATTTCAACCGGCTAGCTCCCTAATAGGATCCTGAATTCAGACAGCTGAGGGTCAGACCCAGATAATTAGTTGTCCAAAGAGGAAACATCACTCTTCCAAAGGGAGTGGACAGGAGGAGACCCGTAAGGTGTGCTTAATCCCAAACTAAATCCAGAATGTGTCATGTAATCGGAATTTGATTCTTCTGTCACAAGCAGGCCAAATGCTACATTCTGCTGATTCTATGTTTCACATAGTCAAGGATTGGCCACAATAGAGGCCTTTATTCTCTTAATTATACAGACAGATGACATCATGTAAATTTGATGTGCCCATCAACTGGGATGTAAAGTTAACAGGACAATTAGCTGTCCAGGTTAACACCAACCTCCCAATGGGGCTACATACAAGTCAATGTACACGGTTTCAGGTCATTTTAAATATCAACATACACAGATTTTTAAAAAAAATTGGTAAGTAACCTTTTTAAATCCACCAGTGCTGTATGGGCCCATGTAGCTTTTTTTCAGCTTACCATACAGTACTGACATAAGTCATAATTTGAAAATTAAATTATAAAAAAAACCCTGTTTGGGAATTAATCAGTCGTAAATGATAAAAAAAATTGTACAAAGAAATGGAAAACAACAGCAACACAAAAGAAATCTCCTTTCTTGTGCAGTTAATTTCTGTCTGGTGAATGTTAGCACATTACAAAAACTTATAAACTTAAGGGTTTTTCTAATGACCCATTTTCAGATTTGCCATATTGCTAAAGAGTGATCAACATTAACCATTTCCATATAATGCACATAAATCCGAGTGCTGTATTTTACACTCACACAGGTACGTGGGTCCACATGCACACATCAGACACACACCATTGGTGGTATGCGGTCATGTCTAATTAATTATGAGATGTTTTGAAGACAGAAGTTGAAAAAATAATAATTCCATTCCCCAAAGAGACCCATCCCTCAACATTGCTGCCATGACTAAAGGGTCACACAAACCGTACTCTTAAAGCAATGAATTATTACCCGTGTAGACTTTAGCTAATCGCTGCTGTCCGCTCTTGTCAGCTCACCATGTGAAACATTTCTCTTCAGCCAAATGATTCATTAATATTATGGTCTGTTTTCTTTTATGATATGGGGAAGAAACTGTGCTCATTATATGATTTAGTCCAGTAAAATGTATTCAAACGCCACCTTTATTACCCCGGAGGTGTTTTGCATAAATTGAATAAATCCAGCGGACAGTCTGGGAGAATCAAACATATCAAAGGTTCCCTGTCTTTGAAGTCTGGGTAGTCTCTAATTCCAAAACAGATTTTCATGATAAATAAATAAATTATTTATGAATTGCGGGGTAGTGCTGGTAGAAGAAGACCAAGAAGAAAAAAGAACAGCAAAGAAAAATGAAAACAACGCAAAAAAAATGCATAAAACATTTTACGCTGCGGAAATGTCAGGAGAGGCAAAATGACACACAGAGTGGCGAGAGCCGACCACTGGCTGCCTGATAAACAAACTGATTAGCATATGCACATTGGAGCATATGTTGTGCTCATTTGCTTACACAAAGTCTCAATCAAAATAATGCAGCGCACTCAGCGTGTGTCATAAAAGTCTCGGAATATGTTGATGGGAATGATGAAGACGGAAACATTTCAATTATTTCATTTCTGACAATTATACTGACAATGTGACAACCTCAACAACCGGCTTACAGCTTGGTGACTAATTGCCCTCAGGAAATTTATGGAAATGGAATAAAAACAAACCAACATGTTGACCAACTGCAGCACCAGCTCTCATTTTTCTTTGTGTTGACATGTTGTTACAATAATATTCACACATAATTTAATACCTATTAACATGGAATGGAGTTTGTTCATGTTAAAAAAAGTAGATTTTTACACATTAGGCCCTAAAATAAGGTAATTATGTCAGTATGCATATGTTTTGCATATTTTTGTTGTAATATAAATGTTTATGAATTGACTTGGATGACATGAGAATGGATGTATGAATGGGGGCGGGGCAACCAGTCAGTCGTCTTGCCATATGCGGAAGAATAAACATGAAATTTGACAGACAGATGGCTGGCTCAGATAAGGTCTTTGAAGTTCTGCAGGACTCGTCAAGTCATTTAAATGATTACATATTGGTTTATTAAAATCAGTCAAAAGGGTGAGTCATTATTTGGATCCCCTTTATTTGGTTCCCAAATATGGACAAGTAATTGTTTATATTGCCTGTCCATAGAGCACATGTATGCATTGACCAGATAAAATATATGGGTCTATAAGCCGCACATGGAGGCTAGTTATAAATGGAATGTTGCAACACATTCTTTTCTGCGTATTGTATGATTTATTTACATACTTATGCACCTTCAAAACAAATTAAAATGAGAATAAATGTGATTGTCCCTGCAGTATGTAGACCTTTGGTTGTATAGTAGCAGCGCTTAATCATGCTGTACAAGACATATTACTGTCTCAGTCCTATACAGACCCACGCTGCTGGGAGCAAAATGATCATCATTTAAATTGCCTGACTTTTTCTGTCCTCTATCCCAAAGGAGAACCGAAAATGTACATTAGAAATATTACAATAATTGAATGAATGGAGTGGGTTGGATTAATCAATTAAAGCTCTGTGTAAATAAGCACAAAGGGGAGCACATCGGGAGTAAATAATGGAGGTTCTGCGCCTACCCAAACGTTCATTTAACCTGTGAACCGCAAGGTTATTTCTGTTAGAAATGACGCTTACAAACACGTAAACCCACACACGTACACTTAGACAAACACGCCATCCTGGAGGAAGGATGATTTATGTGGGGAGATCAATCTTCATCATCTTGCCTCTCACCTTGGTCTCCATCAGTGTTAATTAAAGGAAGGTCAGTGTCACCCTCCCTGCTCCCCCGACCAGCCCTCTTTTACATAATAAATCACTCCAGACACACAAAGGGGGCTGTTGACGCAAACAGAATGCTCCGAGCTTAGCAGCTAACTGCAGTTGGTTGGCTTTAGGAGTCAATTCAAAGCCTGCCATAATTAATACGAAATTTCACAATGTTGCGTCTTTGTCTCAGACGAAAGGCTAGAAGACAAACACAGGTTACTCCGGGGCAAAAATCATCTATAAAATATATATTTATACATGGTATAATGAGGTCTGAATTCACTCATATCCGCCACATCCAAACACTTGGCACTTGGAGGTAGGTTTTGACATAATGTCTACAAACGTATCTGAAGTCAACAGTTACTTAAAACAATAAAACCCCTGCACAGTTGGCATTAAGAAGGTGATGCTTTTGTTTTTAATCCACCCAGGACAGAATGTTAATGTGCAGCCGACATGGGCTTTGGTCAGTCCCACATTGCCTACAACCTCACTTTCTTGGAATCAATTTTTCTCCCTAAACAAAACAAGGAACACATGCTTTATATTGTGTACAATTTCCTAGGTTTTCTAGGTTACTGTCAGCCTCGCATAATGAGGGCCACGGCGCAGCAGAGTTTCCCTCTTATCACAAACTAGCATGCATGGCCCCACTGCTCTCTCCTCAGTCATCAAGCAATTGATGTAATTGAACCAGCCCTTTGCTGTCAAGCAAGCAGCGCAGCTCGATAGCATATGCTCTGAACACTCTGGACAATGAGAGCCACGCAGCCGGCCAGGAAGGCAGGCTGGCTCGTTGCTGTTTTGTCAATAAATTTCAATCCCACTAATTGTCTGGAATTCATTAAGCGAGCCTTCAAGACAGTACGGTCCTGTGGAAAGCAGCACAACAATGAGGAGACAAGGCAAAGGAGGGTTCTGATGATGTTGCGTGGGGTGCTGTGTGTGTTGTCAACCACTGTTTTGTATCCTGTTGGTGGTGTTTGAGTACCTGATGAGGGAGCACTGGGACTCCACGGTCCATGTCTACACAATCTCTTCTCTAAATACCGGAGTCCATGTGACTGTGGTGAATATTAAAACTAGTATATTCATCGTGTTATATATAAAAATCTGTATTCTGTTATCCATTTGGGGTCGAACTCAGAGCAACTGGACTTCTGTTTAGACTGAAGACGTTCCACCTGTCACCCAAGAGGCTTCTTCAGTTCTTTTTTTATGTATTAATTAACATAAAACCAAGTTAAGTTATTTTTTTATTTTGAAAATAATCTTATTAGATGAATTGTTATTTGCAAATGTCATTGTACATAGTTTTTTTCAGCATATTTGTTTCACATTTTTTCTTTTACAGTATCTTTGACCTATAACCATTTTTACCCTACATGGGATTACTGATATCAGTATTTTATTTATTTATTTATTTTTGCCCAAGTGAAAAACCCCACTAAGTGTGTGTAACAATAGGTGAGATGAATAATAATTGGAGGGAAGGTGATTTTTTTCAGTGTTATTTTAAATATTAAAAAAATATAAAAAGATACAATCTCCTGCTTTCATGTAGAGGAGGGAAGTGAGAGACATTTGAGTATTTTTTTTCTTATATAAGTCTTCGACACCCTTTGCGAATGGTTGGCTTTTATTTTGATTGTATCAATCTAGACGAAACATTAAATCTATCCTCTTCCACCCTTTGAGGTCTCAAGGGAAAACAACAACTCCTTCCTCCTCCGTTTCCCACTTTCATCTGATTAGAAGCAGATTCTTAGAGTCCCTTCTACCCTGCAACATAGTCCTCAACGTCCAGCGCATCTGCCTAAGTGACCAGCCAGGGCTCAAGGGTCACCAGTAGCTGACACTCCCCTGTCACAGGAAACAAGTAGCAGGATGGCAAAAGGAGAAAAAGGGGAGTGGGGGGAGGGAGAGAGGGAGAGGTGGACAGGAAGGAGGGAGGTGATCTTCAAAACCTAACAATGATAAGTAGGTGCCAGGAATTAGCATGCTCTTTCTGTCTCGCACACCTTTTGCCGAGCAAAGATTTAGAGTGGTTAAGAGTGACAAGAGAATTACTTACAAGGCATTCACTACACATGCTTAAAAAAAATAAGGGTCTCGCAGAAACTTCAGTTGTTACTGATATTAAACCGAATCACATTTCAGAAAAACCCAATGATATCAACAACCATTTCCTTTGGAAACACAGCCACACAATCCTTCACACACACACACACGGCGAGGGGCTCCAGCGAGAGCAGAGTGCGTTACGGTTGAGTAAGCAGGGAGCCACTGCTGCTGTTGAGCCCTGAGTCGCTACTCAGGAGGGATCACTAGATCACATTATCAATCATGCCCTGCTGTACAATGAGTGTGTGTTTGTTCCGCAGTTGTTTGTCCTCTTTCTATCTTTCAACACGTATTTGTGAAGAAGTGCGTTGTCCAGGAAAACACGCTTCCTGATGAAACATTTACAGAGCACAGTGTGGGCCATAGTTTGTGTCTATATTGTAATGTATAATTCAATTACAATTATGGAAATATAACTGCTGCGACAACACTGTAAAAGCTCGCTATCCCGTGATCAGATTCAATGAAGGACCGGACAGAAGCCTCCCCCTAACTATATTAACTATATCCACAGAAATTCCGATTCTCTCAGTGGGTACCAAAACAATACTTTGAGTGCCGACATGTCTTCTCTATTTTCATAAAATATCCTCAGCGTGGTTCCTTAAACTGAAAATAACTGTTATGAAGAGGCTCCCGCATGTGCCGCCAACCCACATAAAAAAGTTATTTGTGTTTGTAGAAGCTGAAATGAAAAGACATGAAAAGACAGCAATAAATGTTCTTTAAAAATGGTTTCGCAGACCTCAGATAAGTCTGTTTGTCTTCATTAAATACAGAGCACAAAGAGCCGTTCGCAGAGGTCAAAGAAGGATAGGAAAAAAATAGAAATCAAAATGTTTGCTCAAATTTCTGTTTAACCAAGTGTAACAAATTCAAAACAAAGAACATCTTGTCGAGAAAAAATACATCCAACTTTGCACATGTGCACACAACGTGTCAATAAATAATATCCTTTGAAATTTCAGAGGAAAAAACCAGAGACGATAGGTTTCAATCCAACAATAATATTTATGCATTTTTAAGTCTTTAATACTTTTTCACTACATGTGTGCTTTATTATTCCAATACTTAATGCATTGTATCGCATCATAATAACATTTACAAACATTCTATGGTGATAATACTGTATAGAGCAGTTTGATTTCAGTACCATTCTTTGTGACTGTATTATTATGCATTTATGACTAACTTAAACTATTAAAATAATATAAATCAAGGTGTTAAGCCTAATGGGAAATCTTTTAAATAATTGTTTTGATTTGATAGATGAAAATAAACAGTGACAGAGACTTTAATATGCAGAGGTTAATATGAATTTTAACATATCCTCCTTTAAACAGGACATTGTAAAAAAGGAAAGCCAAAGTTTTGCAGCGATCCCTTTGTTAATACTGAGAGGCATACACTCGGCCGGAGTGTTTACACAAAACTTGTGACTGCACTGCCCTCAAACGGCACAATGGGGTCAATGCATACCAAATGCTCCCACCCCTCCTCTTCTCATAGCTTCTCCAGGACAAAGAAGCATTAATTAAGAAGCAACCATGAGCAGCCAAGGAGCATAACGCACAAACACACACTCACACAAGCTGCAGTGGCTCACAGCCATTCCTCCCTACTCTCTACAGCTCCTGATAACTGTGAAATTCACTCCCTCTGCACAAAGACATGGCCGGGGAGGAAAATAATTTCAGTAATAGAGCTAATGGGTTTAAGTGAGACTGGAGAGCAGCCAAGAGCAGCTACAGGAAAGAAGAGGCCCCAGAAAAAGAATGGAAAGAAGATAGTCTGGGAGAAAGAGAAGAAAGCGGGGAAAAAAAAAACCCTAGAAAAATACTGAGTGTCTTCAGAATCATTAGACGACTGAAAAAATAAAAGGAAATGCTCATTTTCTGCTGGCAGCCATGATACAGTTGCTGATAGGAGTTGCTCAGTGGGCTCATTGGGAGGATTTGGAATGGTGCTTAATTCAATTGATAAATCCAAACAATGGTACAATGCTAGCAGACCGATTACATTTATTTTTGTGTAATCACCATAGAGGGAGTTAAACAAAACAAAGTGAGGCTTCCAGGCAATGATTTTGACTTCTCTCTCATGAATGCATACACAAACACAAACAAAGATTTGTACTTTCGATGACGTGGCTACTGAGAGCAACAGAAGAAAAAGAGCTGGAAATATCTTGCATCCATCAAACATTCTCCCCCTTTCTTTCTCACCAAGATTCTGTCTACATAGCTCCGTTGTTTGTTCCAACAGTAAAATAGTTACAACATTTTGGACATTTATTTATCATTACATAAAAGAATAGCCATATTATTTTTGTTTTTTTTTGTTTACAAGTCAAATTTTGGCATAACTAATATCCAGTTAGGGATAGGTGATTGTTAAATGCTTCACAATAATCCCAGACCATCATTTTGCAGTGTATATGCAAATATTCTACGTTAAAAAGATTAATACTGGCTTGCTTACTCATAACAGGAAAATATAGTTGATGTAGGAATTTAAGAATGTGTTCCAAAAGCAGAAAACACTGTAACATAGAGAGAAATTGCTCAATCATACCAAACATTTAACTGCTGACCACTTGAAGAGTCCTATCAAACTTTAACGAAGCATAGCATTCGTTTTAGCCTACCTTTTGCAAACATTATTTATTTCTCTAATTGAGATGTGCTCCTATTAGATCCTGAATACTGTTAAATGTATAATAATAATAATAAGAAGAAAAAGTTCTGACAGTCTAATTATGATGGATGCGATAAATAAGCAAGCAAACTGTCACTATAATGTCTCAGTCACTAACATAAACGCGTCCTGATTTAAATTGCGTATTATGGAATAACATTCATTATATAAAGAACCTGTGTAGAAAAGAGTTACCCAGCAGCCACTGGCTGCTACATCCAGAATCCACTGTCACCTCCTCAGCTGAGGTTGAGAGAGGACCAAATGAAACCCCTCTTCTCCCTGTTCGTCTCCTCCTCGTTTCCATCCACCCAGCCAACCATCCCAGCATTAAGTGAGGCGAGCGACAGAGATATGAATGCGATATTCCCTCTGGTATTTTTAACCGCCGTATTGAATTCATATGAAACACTTAAGGCTCCTCGGCTTCTGCCTGATGGGAGCCTCTCACCGGGCTATCTGTGAGAGTCTCTTGAGAGAGCTTTTCTGCTGCCACGAAAAATTCCTGTTTTCTCTCCCGAACCATCTATCCCTCCCTATCGCCATCCCAACACTTCTTCTCCTTTGCTCTTTGATGCATATGGGGATTTGACGTAAAGTGCCCCCCCACCAACTCCCAGTCCGTCATTCATAAAAACCTAATGAAGTTAGATTGAAAAGTCCATAAAAATCTCATTAGGAGTTCACCACCTGATATTGGCTACAAATCAAACTTAGAGGCCCTCCTGAGGATTGGTGTAATGAGTGGTGGTAAGTCGCACGTCTAAGAAAAACCATGAGCAATGCAGGCAGGATGCTAGGTCCGTGTCATGTTAACATAGAAAGACATTGAGTTCCATGCTACATAAAACCAGCCAGAGAGGAAGGCATGCCGGCAGCATGATGATGAGTGATTAGTGTGGAGGAATAGAGAACAATGACACCATTTCCCCAAATACGCTAATTAATGAGCTTTAACGATCACAATGTGGCATTCAGCATGACATTTTTCGTCCTCATTCAAATCATTGTCTTTCAATATAACCACAAGAGAGAAGGCCATTAATGACTCACGTCAGAGAGAGGACGTACCAAGAATATTAGGCCATACTATGAATAATGGAGAATCTTGAGAGACGCTTACACTGATCGGACACAACCTTATGAATTATACTGTGATGGGTTTTCATATTTATTTCTGGACCCTGGCTATATCTCATGCTTGAGTGAGGCTTATCACTTAACAATCAATTATTAACATGTGTCAGAATAAGGAGTGCTATTACAGGGATTGAAATGCATGTAGTACACTGGCCCGAACTGACAACACTTCTTGTACTCCCGCTCTGCTGTCTGTTTGAAAGCATGATTTAAGACTGGAAACTGAACTTTATGCCTCTTAATTTGTGAATAATTCATCATCCACAATAAGCATTACACATAAAAGGAAATGGGATGGTACATTAAGATTTTTCAGTCTACATATTTACTTTTTTCTGGAATACTATTACTTTAAATTCTGGGGGTGGGATACACCAGAGGCCCCATAATATGACATTATTACAATGCTTAAGTCCCAATATGATACCAAAGCTATAGTGTCACATTATAATAAATACACTACTCAAAAAATAAAGGGAACACATAACCATCACAGTGTAAGTCCAAGTCAATCACACATCCGGGATATCAACCTGTTCAGTCAGGAAGCAATGATGATTGTTAATAAATTTCCCCTGCTGTAGTGCAAATGGGAAAGACAACAGGTCGCAAGGAGGTGCAATTAGCAAGACAACCCCTATTAAGGAATGGTTTTGCAGGTGGTGTCGTTGCATCCACCGCCGCCATGTCGCACCACAGACTGTCCAGGAGCTGACTGATACCCTGATCCAGGTCTGAGGGGAGATCCCCAAGGGGACAACCCGTTGTCTCATCAGGAGCATGCCTAGATGTTGTAGGGAGTGCATACAGGCACGAAGAGGCCTTACACACTACTGAACCACATTATGAGTGGTCTTGAGGAAATTAACAAAAGTTGTATCGGCGTGGGATCTTATTTTTCAAGTTTGATTTTGAGTATGGTCCTGAATCCAGTACACAATGGGTTAATGATTTTGGTTTCCATTGATTGTTCTTGCGTTATTTTGTTCTCAACAAATTACACTATGTTATCAATAAATATTTTTAACTGGAATATTTAATTCACCCAGAACTGGGATGTTTGGTTGTGTTCCCTTTATTTTTGTGAGTAATAATTTAGATTGAATCCCTTTTTTTCAACTATTAATAACCCCATCAAGCATAAGCATAATAATATATCCACTGTAAGGTGAAGTTTGAATAATATTGATTATGGCACCTATTATGGGATGAGATACATTTGTTAGGTAGAAAATAAACTTTATTTCTTGAAGTTGAAGTGTTGGAAGCAGGAAACTGATGAACCTTGACAAGGGCCAAATTCAAGTGCGGTTGGTTGATTCCGGTCTGCAGTGGTTAGTACCTATCAAATGTGTTCGAAGGAAGAACAACTGGTGTTATGTAGCCCATATGGTCCAAGCCCATGGAACAGCAACTGCAGCAAAAATTGCTGAAAAGTTTGATGTTGGACACACAGTGCAATACAGGACTGTTTAAGTGGCAAAAAAAGGGACCTACAAAATATTGAGCATTCAGTTTTAATCTAAAGGCTGATCGGTGTATGTCCCAACAAAGAACTATGTAGGCAACTGTTTTATCCAAAGAGAAAAAGTGTTCAGTCGGTCCATCTCACAGACAAACAAACTTTTCTTCTATCCTCTAACTTAATGGACTTCAGTTTCCCTTGTCTTGAGCCCTTGTTGCTTATGTTGCATCATATCATTGTAGCTGTAGCTCAGGAAGTTTAGTGCTCTTATAACCATTGCAAGGTCATGTGAAGTAATTCCACAATGTTGTACTGGGTATAACTTGTTCTTGTATGACTAGGGGATAAAATAAATTATATATCATTATCATCAGGTGATGAAATGTGTTTTTTGTGGCACACAATTAATGCTAGCTTATTGATATATCTGGCTTGTAGCATGTGATGTGAACCCACATGTTAGTATTTTTATTTTAATACTGTTCTTTAAGTGATAAAAGTTATGTGTCCACTGCTTTTCAAGGGGATTAAACCTCAATCACAAAGAAAACAGTGATCTAAAGAGAAAAAAAGTAAACTACTCTAGGTTTACGGTTCATATTGTAGCTTTAAAGTCTTCCAATATATGAATGCAACACTCAAGACTAATTTATACCGTTACATCCCATGATTAAGGTTAAAAGGGGATGGCCTCCCAAGATTATTAATGAGGCATTCAAGTCAGTCAAGAATATCATCATCACATCCTGAACTGTCCATCAACAGTGGAAAAGTTGTAAACAGTGGTAGAACGTGATGACGGTTTGACAAAGGCAGCATTCTTTATGCAGAGAGATCATCGTCCCATATGCTGTTCATTTGCTTGCATCATAAGCTCACCTATTTGTATGATAATATGATGGCTGAGGAAAATTGCATATAATTGATTGGGACTGGAGAAGGAACAGGGAATGGGAGAAAAGGGTTGGTATCTTAATGCAGGTTTTGAATATGCAATGTGTGTCTGACCTCACTGGGTACAGCAGAGGAGGCATGTAAGATTTATAAGTTGTCTGCAGCCCCCTGATTGACTAAAACACAGGGGATCATTTAGATAATGCAGTCCCTCTCTTAACAGCTGCTCCGGGTCAAAAAGTAAAAGACATCTGCATCGACAACTGCAGTTCTAAAGAGAAAGGACTGGTGGTTCAAGAAATATAGTAAATAAGTTGTTTTTACTGCTTCTGTGTTTGATGTGATTGTTTACTTCTGGCTGGTGTGTGCATGATCTGATGTCATATTTTCCTGTGTGACCTGAAACCCAAGAAGGAGGAGACAGCGAGGACCCTTACTTTTTTTCCAATGGCAATCTGGGTATGGGAGATAACAGAGTGAAAAATGTTGGAAGCAATCCACTCTGCCTTGGAGTAAGACCTTTACGATTTCACCACTTCATTAGGAAGTGGCTAATCTCTCGCTCGAGAGGCCTGATAAGGACTCTGCGCTAATGCAAGGGGAGTCAAAGTTCAAACAGCCTTCGATGTTTTGATGCTTAACTTACTTAAGTTCCTGTATGTTCATTAGACAGCTTTATCGGGAAACTCTACTCTTACATTCCCCAATACCCATCAAGATTGGAAGAGGTGGTGGCAGCGGTGGTGGTGAGTGGGGAGGGGACAAGGTGGAGAGCGGTGAAGCCATGTGGCGATAACAGATAGCAGGGATAGCGGGCTTGTGGAGAGGGAGGGATGAAGGGATGAAGTGAGGAGAGAATGCAAGGCGACTGGTCAGACCATTTTCTCTTCTCCTCCAGAGCGCTCTCTCTACATCTCGATTAAGCCTTCAGCCCATTCTGGAGTGTAAGCGTAAATCCGACAGAGAGTATGTGTCCATTTGCCTTTGTGCATGTCAGAGTGTGTGCTAATGCGCGCTTGTATGCACACTTAGATCTCTCTGTGTGTTGACGTGCCCACATTTGCACAGTATATGTGTGTTTGTGTGTGGTGTGTATACGTGTGTAATTGTGTGGTGTGTATATGTGTGGTGTGTGAGTGTGTGTGTGGCTGTGCGTCAAGCCTTGATGTCCTTATGCAGTCACATCTCCATCCGCACGACAACAGCCCGGGCCCCTCCACTCATCAATTTTGCATTGCCATTTAAAAAAGCCTATCACCAGTTCCCCATCAGATTCCCATCGCCCCCTGGTGCATATAAAAACGCCTATTTATACTGATCCCCTCTCCCTGAAATTGTTTTTCAAAGGGAAGATATTAGTTTGTGCCCTTCTGGTATCAAAGGCTCGTCAGCACTCCAGAGAGTCAACCACATATATCAAAGTAACAGGAGCACGTAGACACATCGAACAGAGTGTGAGTGGGAAAAAAAAGATAACACATTTAGCATGAACTACTTTGGGATGTTTGGATGCTCTTATTTTTGTTTACTGAATCTGAATTCTGTCACTTTATGTAAGGCGACACCCGGGCTGCCTTTTAATTGGGTCTGACATGTTTCTCATCTTGGACTAACTTTACCGATGTAGAAACATGCTGTTCACCCTTCACAGAGGAAGTTGTGAAAGATATAGAGAACAAACTCCAGAGATTGAGTGAATCAAAGATTACAAAATGTTCAGACGCAGTAAAGAGTTAGGGTGCATTTGGTGTGCTTAATAAGTCAAGTGTAAGTTTGCGGAGAGCTACCTGCTCTGGACAGGTGTGTATACCAAACTCATGCACTATATATCCTTTGAATAAAATATATCAGCGGAGATTTAGGACTGACCAAAGAATTGTGGATTCTGTTTTCCTCCTTTCAACGACAAATAACAAGATCTGGGAATTAAGTATTTTTCTGAATTAGAAAAAAGGCTTAAGATGAAGGCCGTGATGTTTTTGCCGGTGTTATGCCGGTTTTAATGGGATAACCTTCCTTAACAAACGCATTAATTTCTCATTCACAAGAGTGCAACATAAAAGGCAACTGAACAGACTGCAGAACTATTTTTTTCTGTCGAACTATCAAATGATGCTTGGGGCGTAAATAGGACTTTGTGTTCATGAGTGGATCACAGACTAAGTGTTAGAAGGAGTAACCGACACACTGCATCCATTAATTTGAAATATCTAAGAAATATAAAATATTAGAGTAAAATGTGATTTATACAAGATATATCTTTTCCACTTCATTCATATGTACCAAATTTGGACTAAATCGGATCGACTGATGAAAAAAAAAGGTCAGAAAACATTTCCGGAGATAAAGCTCCCCCCTACGTCAAAAATATACACCTGACCTTTCCCAAAATCAATCCAGTCCTTCCTCGCACAAAGGTGTGTGGGTATAAAAATTGAAATGAAAACCATTCAATAAATAGTTTTTGAGTTATAGCATTAACACGATTAATCTGTGGCAATGATGATTATAAAGTCCCTAATTTTCGGGACTATAAATATTCTTTTATCAGTCATCTTATCAAGAAAATAAATGACAGCAAAAAATATGGTCACGCTCGTGTGTTGGGCTACTCAATTGGTTGAATCGGAAATGGGTCTTCTTAAACTGATGTAGAAGAGCAGGTGTTTGGAACAACACTGGTTACTGTGGAGCGGCTCCTTCATGTGGCATAGTAGAAGTGTTACTGGATTCATTACATTTGTGTGGGTACACAGAGAACTTGGTAATAATGTGACGCTCTCAACTTACAGGTCAATATGTATTCCATCCTTCATGAGATAAACAGCTACCATGCACTTATTATGAACAGGATTGCACAGAAATGGCGGCTTTTGAATCCGTAGGATAGGTTGCCAATTCAAAATATGATTCATCAATGAAATGAGTGGAGTTGCTGATGTTGTTATGAAGGTATCCTAAAAGAATGGCCTTGATGGACAACAAATGGGAACAAATCCAGGAAATACTGGATGGACTATATTACACATGAATCCTTGGAGCTCTTCGTAGCATCCCCAGGAATACCTGAGGAGTTGGAAGGCAAAACGAGAACTGGGCTGCTCTGGTTACCATGTTTCAACACCGAGGTTTTTTCTGGATGAAGACGGATTGATGACTTGAATGAGTGGTGTACAAACATCAAATCCTTCTGGCAGCTGCTTCCTAAAGCAAACGAGCATAAAAACTATATACTTGTTATAAATTCCTGTTTAGAAGAACCGATTTACTTTTGCGTTACAGTTAATGGTTTAATCGCTGAGTCATGGTACATTCTCTCAACTCAGACATGCACTACACAACATTTTGGGGCACCCGGCCAGTTTCAGTCATTATATAAAGAATTATTGGACCGAAGAGATAGTTGGCTTGACTTGCTAGTTTATCCGAAGGTCGCAGAAAAAATGATAGCAACCCAGAGAATGTAAAGCCAATCGCTTCAAGTCAGTCTATCCATCTAGATGTGTAAACTGAATCCTGTCAAAATGCTTTTCACTCAACAACTATTTAAAAAAAGATATGTACTGTGGGAACACAGAATGTGATGCTGCAGAGAATGATACAACAGCAGCTAAAAAAAAATTTGTGTCCAATAACCTAGAAGTCCCCGCTGCTGAAAAAACTGTGCGGATGCTGATGGACTATAACCCCTTTTAACTGGAGAATATGAGGTAACTGACATTGATTTAAAATTCAAATATGCCTAAATATATGAAAATGAACAAATCAGAGAAAGCTGTTGTTAACTGTTTTGCAGAGCTGTGGATGGATCATATCCCGTTACTAAGGTGTATACATCGATCAGCCATAATATTTTAATCACCTGTTTAATATTGTGTAGGCCCACTTTTTGCTGACAAAACAGCTTTGCGATGCACATCGGTCTCTGACAGCTTTCTGTCAGCACCAGCATGGTCTTCATCAGCAATTAATGATACAGAAGCTCTTCAGTCTAGCATCCGCTACCAACACACATCAATGTTAAGGTGCACATGACCCAGTCGCTGGTTCACCAGTTCACACTCCATTTCTCCCGTTCATCCTTCTACCATCTGAGTCGTAGTTTCCCCGTTTATTCAGTTTTAATGCATACGTATGGGTCAGAATTTCTGTGGAACACCGCACATTTTCCCTTCCCTAATTTTCCTTTTTATAAATCCCACGGATTACGTAGGATTCTTTTTGCACTCTTTTTTGTGTATGCAGCATTTAGAAATTAGGCCCCTGAAGTTGTGGATGTGATCTGACCCAGTAGACCAGCCATCACAATTTGGCCCTTCTCAGTGTCGCTCCAGTACTTACACTTTCCCATCGTTCCTGCTGGTAACACAGAATTTTATCATTGGACAGGCTGCCACTGTATTTCAGTTTTCATTGACTTACAGATGGTGGGTTTGTAGGACTTAATTACATCACAGGCATCAGCACAATAGTTAATAACAAAGAGAAGACGTGAATATGTCTAAGATGGTTTCTGCTGATATTTTTCTCCACCTAATCAGATGGAGAATTTTTCTCCACCTTGGTGTATCTGTGAACAGATAACAAATGAGGGTGGCAACAGGGCCACAAAATGCAGCAGTGATAATATGCTATCAGTGAGCCTCACTGATCCCGTGGAAAAGAAATAGGTCTTAGAAGGCAAAGTGTCAACACCTTAGATATCTGAACATACTTAGATCTTGAATCAAAGCGATGTTGGCAGAGCCTGCTCACTGCTTTGCTTCATATCTCCACAGGAGTGACGTTCCTGCGCCGCAAACCAAAGTGTCACTTACTTTCAACACAAAGAAGGCAGTGGGTGCCATTTTTACAACTACGGTGTTTCTAATCCATAAAACATTCACTGTGAATTACACGAATGTTTTATTATACAAAATGTCTCCATAATGCTGCTATTTAAATTTGAATTAAATGCCCTGGCCAGACATGCGTCTTTTGTTATGACGCTCTTTACTTTCTCTGTGACCTTGTTATTCTGGCATTTGTTGTGGCTAAAATTCAGTGACATGAAAACAGGATGTTTTATGCTTGGTCTGAGTTTGAAAGAAACACAAACACTTTGCATAATTAGTTTGCATAATTAGTTAATTATGCATAGTTTGCTTACTGAAGTGCCTCACATGGGAAGAGATCAGGAAAAACCTTGAACTTTATATCCACTTAAAGAATAAAGAACATTTAACAAAGACAGAAAGGATTATGCACTCAGAGAAAGCCAATCTAACATGCTTCTCCCATAATCCTCCTCTTTAAAAGACCATATCAGCACCCATTATGTGCTGTAGAGGCCACTAATTGTCCTTTTTCTTTATATTTATGAGCACTTTTTTCCAAACGGTATCCATGTGTTTTAGTAATTTCCACTTCTACTTCAACTCCCCATAATAGAGCTTAGAGTGAAGAGTTTTAATTTCTGAAAAAAGGTTATCATGTTCTTATTATCATAAATAAAAGTGACATATATAATTTTGAAAGCAATTTATATGTAACATGATTAAGAAATATTGTGTAGTTTATGTTTCATACACTGATCGTGAGTGACGGCACTGAAAATACAATTTCTGCCTTCGATGATTATAAAGTCATTATATTATTTAAACATATAAATGTCTTATTTAAATTTGATCGGTACAGGGCAGTGGCACAGTGAGTAGAACTCACACTACGTGGGTTTGCGTGGGCTCTGTGCAGGTGCTCCGGCTTCCTCCATTCGTCTGAACACATTCAATATAGGTAACTGGTGAACCTAAATTGGCTCCAGTCTCCCTAGCCCTGAGCAGGATTAGTGTTTACAGATAATGGATGCATAGATGGTTGGATAATGTTAGCCCTAATTTATTGGGCATTTGGTCCCTCCGCAGTGAATCAACTCTCAGTACCAAATAGATCATTAATAGCGGATCAGTGTCGATAACAATTTAGTTGATAATGAATGTTGGTTGAAGCTCACTGACAAAACGGTTTGTTCGTATGTTATAACTTTTCAAAAATCACATTCCTAGTATTAAAATTTGAGATCTTGCGTATGAGTATTATACTCAAGACTTGTTTTGCTTCAGTGGAAAGACAGTTCATAACTGCAAAATGCCCACAAAACTATGCTCTTATCAAAACTTCTGGAATTTCATCTAAATGAAACTTGAACATACAGAGAGTAACTTTCTCAGGCATGCAGTAATGGTGTAGCAATAGGAAGTTATAGTCCATCTTGACGATCTTAATAAGTTGCATGGCAAACTAAAGAATTAAGTTTTCCAGAATAACCTTAAGCAGTAATGTGTTTACATTGACAGCTCACATCTTCATCAATCAATCAATCTTTATTTATATACTGCCAATTCACAACAACAGTTGCCTCAAGGTGCTTTCCAGAAAGAGCAGGTCTAGAACCAGAATCTTTATATAATTATCTACAGGACCCAACAAATTCCTCCTTGAGCAGCACTTGGCGACAATGGCGAGAAACAACTGCCCTTTAACGGGCAAAACCTCGAGCAGCTCCAATACTCAGGGTGGACGGCCTACTGCCATGACCAGTCGGGTTTGAAAAAAAAAAAAGAGAGTGAGAGAGAGAAAGACAGGGACACGGGTGAGGAGAGATACAGACGGGGGGAAAGCAGCAAAGATATCAGCTAAAATCCACTTTCTCCAACCGCTCCATGGTCAGGCCACAACAGCAGCAGGGATCCCAGGTTGATAATAACATTAATATTAAATTTAGTGATAGCTTATGGGGAAATATTATACAATAATAATAATAGGGATAGCAACAATAATCATCATCATGGGCATCTTGTGATCAGTGGACATCGAGCAGGTCCACAGCAGCAGATACAATCACCAACCATGTGACCTTACAGGGCGAGAAAACACAAAGGCTCCAGGTAAGAAGTCAAATTAGTAACATGAATTAATCCAGTAACATGCATTAATCCAGTAACATGCAATAAAGTTAGTGGGATGTACAAAGAGAAAAGTTCAGTGCATCATGGGAGATCCCCACACAGTCTAAACCTATAGCAGCATAGCTAAGAGCTAGCTTATGCCAGCCTTAATTAAAACTTTATCATAAATGAAAGTTTTAAGCCTACTTTTAAATGTAGAGAGGGTTTCTGACCCCCGAACCAAGATTGGAAGATGGTTCCACAGAAGAGGAGCCTGATAGCTGAAATTTCATTGTTAACAGATACAAACTGAGATCTGCCACATAACTATGACTTAAACCAATTGAATGCATTGTCTTTGACACCAATTAGGTTTTCAAGTCTTTGTATTAGAATTTGGTGGTCAATAGTATCAAATGCAGCACTAAGATCCAACCAAACCAGAATAGAGGCCAGTCCCTCATCAGATGCCATTAAAAGGTCATTCGTAACTTTGACCAGTGCAGTACAGTGTTTCTGTACTATGGTGAACTTTAAAATCTGATTGGAAAATCCTCAAATAAACTATTCTTACGCAGAAAATCACACAATTGTTCGTCGACCACTTTCTCCAAGATTTTAGAGAGGAAGGGAAGGTTAGATATTGGCCTGTAATTTGCCAAAGCCTCAGGATCAAGTGTCAGCTTTTTAAGCAGGGGTTTGATTATGGCTATTTTAAAGGACTTTGGTACGTAGCCTGAATTTAAAGACAGATTGATGATTTCTAATAGAGAGTTGCTGACTAAGGGTAAACTCTGTTTTAGTACACTAGTTGGGATTGGATCTAGGAGGCAGGTTTTTGTTTTGGTAAGGAAATAAGGGAAGTTAATTGTTTGAGATAAATCGGAATAAAGTGGTCTAGATCTAGATCTCTTGGTCTATCTGTGATTTCCAAGAAGCTAGTCCTGGGGTGTAAACTTGAGCCAATTGAAGGCAGAGGTTGTGGATCTTTTCCCAAATACTTATAATTTTGTCATTAAAGAAATTCATTAAGTCATCGCTACTAAGGGTTCTACGGAATACGGGGCTCAATAGAGCTCTGACTGTCAGTCAGCCTGGCTACAGTGCTGAATAAAAACCTGGGGTTGTTTTTATTTTCCTCCATCAGTGCAGTAAGTAATAATAAGTAATAGAGTAATAGGCCACTCTGGCGCTGCGGACTGCCCTCATATATTTTCTAATGCTATCTTGCCAGCCTAATCGGAACGCATCAAGTTTAGTGGGGCGATAGTGTCCAGAGTTAATGTCAGTGAGCTTGCAGCCCTATCGACGAAATAATCAATTTGCCCAGGACTAACGTTAGAGTCAGATTATTTTATGTTGAGACATGCAATTGAACTAAGGGCTGATGGAATAGATTCTTTAAATTTTATTAAAGCTTCTTCTGATATATTTCTAGCGTAGAAAGATTTTTCTATTGGCGAGTGATTTAGCATTGCAAATTCAAAAGTTATCAAACAGTGGTAGCAGAAGATTCTGTGGGTGAACTACTAGTTTTTCAATACCAATGCCGTAAATCAGGACTAAATCCAAGGTGTGATTAAAACAGAGCATGGGCTCATTAACACACTGATTGAAACCAATACAGTCTAATATTAAGTTGAACGCAACACTATCTCTGTCTTCATCTATGTGAATGTTAAAGTCACCTAGTATGATTATTTTATCCGTCTTAAGGACTAGGTTTGATAGAAAATCAGAGAACCCATTTAAAAATTCGGAGTATGGGCCAGGAGCCAGATACACTATGACAAATAAGAATGGCGGTTAATGTTTCCAGGTTGGATTTGTAAGACTGAGAGTAAGGCTTTCAAATGAGTTGAAGTCAGGTTTGAGTTTAGGATTTAATAGTACTGAAGTTAAATATGGCTGCAACTCCACCTCCTCGGCCGGTGCTTCTAGGTATATGAGTATTAATATGAGTACCGTGGCTAGATTGGCTAGATTCATTTAAACTAACATACTCCTCCTCACACAGCCAGGTCTCTGTCAGACAGACTAAATCAATATGATGTTCTTAAATAAAATCATTTACTAAAACCGTTTTAGATAAGAAAAGATAAACCTTTATTAGTCCCAACATGGGGAAATTGCAGTGTTACAGCAGCAAGGGCATATTACAGAATAACATTATATACAAATATATATATATATATATATTATATATAGATGTTAGAGATCTAATATTCAGGAGTCCATAATTTATTTTATTTTCATTTTTAACTAAATTCTTGGATGTTTTAAGTTTTTTCAAGTTTTTGTGTTAAATCATTTTGTAATCTGTCTTCAATAATGTAGGTGGTCGGGGGACAGACACCGTCTCTATGGGTTTTGGGCTGGGTGACTCTAAAGAAGGCGCAGAGAGGCGTGTAAGACTGCGACTCTGCTTCCTGGTCTCAACCCTGTGACGTCACGTTTGCTCTCGTCTAATAATTTCCGTTAGATTCCTAGATAAGAGCGCAGCTCCATCCAAAGTAGGATGAATACTGTCTCTCCTAATCAGACCAGGCTTTCCCCAGAAAGTTTGCAAATTATCTACCAGGCCCACATCGTTTGTTGGACACCACCTCGACAACTCTTTAAAGCCCTACCCACACCGCAGCTTCCGCCCAGAGGCTCTGACGGCGGGGTTAGGATATTTGCCTAATCACTTCCCAAAATCTTGTTATGAATTATCTGCAGGGACTGATTAGGTTGGACCCTAGACACCAAACAACATCCAGCTGTGTTTCATTGTCTTGTTACGTCAGTGTATGAAGTCTGTCCTTACCTTCCCTTCTGTGCCAGTTCCTTGTATGATGTTCCCCCGTGTCGTCACGCCTCCCAGCCTTCTCCCAGTGTGTTTTAACTAAATCCTAGGGTTTTTTTGTTCCTGTTGTTCCTCGTGCCCTTTTTACAACAAGGGCACGAGGAAATCCATCAAACAACGAACTGGCACAGAAGGGAAGGTGAGGACAGACTTTATACACTGACGTAACGAGACAATGAGACACAGCCGGAGGGGAAACACAGAGGAACAAGATGACCAATCACAGGACAGACACAGAGGGAGAAAGGAACACAAGTAAAACACACACAAAGGCAACACAAATCAAAATAACCGAACTTCCCCTAATAATAAATAAAGACAAAGTCTTGACAATTTGATTATACAGAGCATAAGTTGAAAACACTGAAAATGATATAGACCCAGAACCTCACTTTTATAATAACATCATGAGTAACTGTGAATATTATACAAATGAACAATTCAAAAGCAATATGGAAATGAAGAGGTCTTTATCAATAATATACAATACTACAAGTCAACAGCAGAAGCCCTAACAAAAACATCCCAAATATCAAGCATTATTTAAGACAGTTTTAAAAGATTAATGAAATTGCTATAACTGAGATATGGCCCGGCAGTTATAAAGATCATGAAGTGGGACTGGATGGGTATGAGTTGTTCACAACCAATAGAATCAATAAAAAAAGAGGAGTTGCGTGTTCACACAGCTTTAAAATGCTCCTTAATTAAATGAACATCTAGAGCAGCAGATAATATTTTGGAATGTGTAACAATTGAAATTGCTTTTAAAAATGCCAAAAACATCATCCTTAGCTGTGTGTATAGAGCACCAGGAACCTGCCTGGACACACACTACAAGTTAGCATATATATTGACAAAATAAATGACAACAAGGCAGAAATAATCTATATTATTAAAGCGTTAAAGTCAAATGGCGCTATATGACAAACACTGTCCAATGAGAAAATGAATTAGGAAGCTCTAACACACAGATAAGCCATGGATCAAGAAAAGTAAAGAGAATACTTACAAAAAGAAAAATGTAATAATAAAGAATCCACTGACTGCAATGGATTTGACATGTCTTTAATAAAAAATGTGATAGAAGCCATATTACATTAACAGCCATATTACATTAACATACCTATGCAATAAGTCCTTCCAAAGAAGTATATTTCCAAGATAAATGAAAATAGCAAGGGTAAATCCTATTTAAGAAAGTGGTGATCAACATACATTCACAAATTATAGACCAATTTCTCCGCTTTCTAAATTCTCAAAAATATTAGAACGTCTTGATAATTTCAAAGAAAAACACAACTTGCTCAGTGACTATCAGTATGGCTTCAGAACAAACAGGTCCACCTCCGGGGTAGCGATGCAACTTATTGAAGAAAAATCGACAGCTGTTGATAACAAGGAATACCCTGTAGGGTTGTTCATATATTTAAAGAAGGCATTCAATACAATAGATCACAGTTTATTAATGAGGAAGCTGGAGATATATGGTATAATGGGGAAAGCACAATCATGACTAAACAGTTATCTTTATCAGAGAGATCAATATATCAATATAAACATCTTTAAATCAGATTCACATTGTGGGATTCCACAAGGATCAGTGCTTGGTCCCACGCCTTGTGTTTTATATATAAACATTATCTGTAAAACCTCCAACCTGTTTAGATATATTCTTATGTGCGCATGATACAAATCTACACAGCTTTCTGGTTGTAGCAAGAGATCATAAATTATATTGGAAAGCACATTTAAATAATGTAAAAATAAAATTGTCCAAAAATTCCAAACAACTCAAAAACAAATTGTAATATTACATACTGTAAAACTAAAAGAAATCCTGAACAAGAACTGTTTTTTCTTCTCTTTTCAGCATTTGCACTGTTCTCTCATACCCCCTTGCATAACCTACTGTTTGGGATCGTGCAGAAACACATGCAAAACCAGCACAAACCAAATCTTCAGGCTTCAAAAGAAAGCAATAAGAATTATAACTCTATCAAACTACTATAAATCGGCCAGCAAATCATTCATATAAATGAAATAACTTTAAATTCTATGACACTGTTGAAGCAGAGCCATGACTAAATAATTGATAATTGTCAATAATGACGACAGGCTGCAGAGGGTGACGGTCCGAAGGGTGAGCAATCAAGCCGTGCGTGACTATCGGATCGTGAGTGTTAGCACATCAATCGTGAGCTTCTGAAGAAGACTCATTCTTACAGTGTGAGTTTGAATCAAACAACAAAGAATCTAAGATCGTACAGTGGAATCCCAACAGTGGCATCCAGTTGCCGGGTGTCTACTCATCCCTCCAACCCCTGATGAAAAATATAGAACATGGTATGACTCGTGGAAGAAGGAGCTGCTCGGATACATAGTTAATACAACAATTTTATTTGTTCATCATCGTGGTGTAGTGTCCTAAAATGTTTGTTTTAGAAGATAAAACAGTTTGAGTAGTGGATTTTTGCCGGTGTGTGTTAATCTCACACTCACCTTGAAAAAACTCATATTTGAGTTAAATTTTCTTTTGCACAACATGCAGTACTTGCAAGTATTAACTATATTATAAATACTAATTCCTAGAATGAATCAGCCATAACCTTGGCAGCGTCAGAATTTAAAGAACTCTCGCCTTCTCCCATGAGCTTTGATGGTGTTTATCTTCACCAAAGCCTTCATAATAAGTTGTTTAGAGTCTTCATGAGATTCTCTGGTTTATAGATCCAAGCTCATTTTCCAGAAAGACAAGTTATTGATGGTTTGAGTGCTCTTTCAATCTGTATGATTCCAGTTTCTATTTCTATTGAACAGAATATTTCCCTGGTTCACAAAGCAGCAGAGCAGACATGCTGCCCATTTTAAGAAATATCAGTAGAATAGTATATCCGTCTCCATAACTCGCCACTGTGTTCCTGCGTAGTTATGTGGATTAGAGTGTAGTTACGAGTGTGGATACCTATGTGTGTGTTTTTGTCTATTCTCTAGCCAACCGCAGACAGAGATGTGTCAGTATATCAAACATGAGTTCTCTTTTATCCAGTTTTCAATTTTCCCATTGATCTCAATACAGTCACTTTAAAAGGCGGCGGGAACCATGGAAATACAAAACAGGGCTCAATCCCTACTTCACATCTGAAGGACAGCTTTGGTCCTAGATGGTACCACTCTCAACCCAACACTGACAGACCAGCTTGCCTTTATTACCAGTTGTTTTGAACCTGAGCAGAACAGAGGAGACACAAAATATCAAATTGCCGCAGGCAGTAAACTTTTTGCCCATGTCCATACCTCACATCTGTCTCAACCTCTGTCTCAGTCTCTTTTTCAGTCTGTCCATCTAACTGACGTCGTCTGTCATGAAGGTCATTACAAAAAAAAGTTAAGTGGACGGTTCTCCCTTTATTTTGCAACAACGCAACCTTATTTCCACTTTCTTTCAGATATATTCCATTACTATGGTATAGATGGATGTGCAGATACGTGTTACATAATGTTTACAACTTTCCACGACACACATATATGGAAAGGTCATCTCCATTCTATGTGCTCGCTCTCAGCCAATTCCACACACATACACAACATAAATAACTACAAACACCACCTTCACACACGTCCTCCTCCACCTTCAGATTGCAGCCCAGCAGCTCGATCTTCAGAAGTTCTCTTAATCAAAGTGCAGCTGTGAGGCTAATCAAAGGGCCCTAAATAACTCCATCTCCCAACACAGGCCATTGGAGGATTAAAAATCCACTAGCCAGAACTGGGTTTCTTCGATCTGAGGGCCGCTAACGCCTAATGAGAACTCCCCAAAGCCCCAGATCACAGCTGAGCTGCTGGGTGCAGCATGCTGAGGCCCTTCTTTAAATCCTAAAGAGATCCTATCAGGACCAGATGAAAATAGATATTGCCCTTTCTGTGTGTCAGATGATTAAAAGAATGGCAGAGGATTATACAGTCCAGTTTGGATGTTAGTTCTGGAAGGAAAGGAAAATCACAGCGCCCTTGTATTTGTGTGTTTCTCGCATGTCATTAAGGCCTTCACGGATGAGAGAGGTAAGACACCGAGGGTGAACGTAATGGCAGCGCTCCATCAGAAGACTTAGAGGACCTCCATTTGTTTAGTTAGACCTTAGAGGGATTACACAACTGTTTGCTCTGACTCCTAAAAACAAACAAGGTTTTTTTTCTAGTGTGAAGCTTGACCAGAGTTGAAGTAAGTGTGCCTTTACCCAACCGTCATGTCCACATAATATACACAACACTTCTACTAGATGTATAACGACATTGGTCTATTTAGGCTATCAGCCAGCTTTATTCATAGCTTATAATTTGTTACACTAAAACATTATATCATTATAATTTACAACAAAATACCGGCGGCTGTTGTCGCCAGAATTTCATCGTAAAAAACATATTGACCGTGTGAGTACAATACGATCTATAACCATGAAAAAAGATATATTGTAAACATTTTAATAGTAACATAAAATAAGAGTCAATGCATTCATTTTTGACTAATTTTTTAGCATTTTCTGTCTCTCAACATTATGCGATGATGTTGCTAAAAAGTGAAAGTTGGTTATTTACATTTTCATACAATAAAAATCTGATATTTATACAGAATAATACTTTTACAGTAAGGCCTTACTTGTGACAACATGGCATTGTTCCTTTGATCTTACCAAAAGGTTGCATTTTCACAGTAAGATTCTGTATTTTGTACATATTCTGACCAGAAATAAGAAAATATCTACTGTTCCTTCATGCAGGATAATTCACCCCACTATCCACTACAGTGAAACTGTTTTGAAATTTACTCTCTTGTCATGATATTTTACATTTTTTTTGCAGTGTTCTCAATTTTTACAGGTTATGTTGAAGAAAGTTGTAATTTACTGTTATCTAATGTAATTAACTATGCAACTGTAAACATTTTGACATCATATCTATTTTTAAAGTGACAATTTACTATAATATCTTGTACATGGTGAATATATTTTTTATTGTACATTTCTGGCAACCACGGCTGCCTGTACTTTACAGCATATTTTCCAGATTTTGTTTTTACAGTATAGTCTGATATTGAAAAAAAACATTAAAAAAAACAACACTGCTAATGAAGATAGTTACTTTTATATAGTTTAGATTCCTATAAATTTCCCCAAGACAACATTTTATCATATTGATTCATTCCCATTATTAGATATTTGGCATAATTTAGCCATTTCCTTATCATTGCGGTGACATATGCTGGCAACCTACCTGCCTGTTGGTCTTTCAGAGTGGAGGATGCTCTAACTAGACCAACACAGATCTGACAAGGTTGTGTGCACCTGTCATGTCCCACCCTCCCATAACTTAAACATGTTCATGTCTGTGCCTGGCAGGTCATTATAATAAATGAGGTGGGCTTAGTGGACAGCCATGCCTCGATCTTCTTTCCTAATGGGAGCGAAAAAAATCTGCAAACCAGTACTTTACATTGACTGATGCTGAAAGCTCAAAGAAACTAGTTAAAGTGGACAATTAGAATTGCAGGGGGTTGGGGTATATCTCCCTGTCCAATCACATGAAATGTCCCTTGTTATTTTAATAATTCAGACAGCAGCTAATTTCTACAGCTCGGCTATGTCAAGGTAATGTGCAGCTCACATGTCCTAGATGTGTCACTTTGAACCGAGTTCCTGCCGCTTCTAAAGGACCGCAGACAGGCCCCCTAGCAGGGGAGACGGGCCGGACTTTCAATTAAATAAAGCATGAAGAACAATATTGAGAAGAAAGACATGCAAGAGGAAGAGCTAAAGCCCTTCTATTGTGTGGCATAACACCTGCGATGGTGCATTTCTCTCTGCGGCGAGAATGTACTCAGGGCTCATCTCTCTTTCTCTGACAGCAGCAGCGCTCCAAGCTCGGCGCCACCACTTTCCACCAACAATATGGTGAATTGAACGCAGAGAAGGCATAACTTGTATGAAATTCTCTTACCCCTGCTAGGGCATATTCTGCCCTCAGTGCTTACACAGCTCGACAACAGACATACACACATACCTTGGTGCTCAAGTCTAAGGCTGTTAGACCCTCCACTCACATCTGAAGTGGCTTAGCACAAGTGCAAATCTCTCCAAACCAGACCCTGAGGACTCTATTTCATACTCCCGGACCCTCTCTGCCTCTTCCTCTCCAATATGCCTGACCTAGACGTCAGCGCTGCTTTCATCCACATTCCCATGGAAACTCATTTAGCCTAGCTTCAGGGAGAAGGCAGCCCTGGGTTCAATTGGCTGGATTTACACTTGAGATATTATTCATTACATTAGCTGTCATGCTGATCTCTTGCTCGGTTGTTCCCTGTCTCTCTCACTCTCTCTCTTTGCCTTTCTATCTCTTTCTTTCTCAGTCTCTCTCTCTCTCTCTTTCTCTCTCTCTCTCTCTCATTGTCTGGTGCCAGGCTTCTCAATATATTTCCTGTCTTAAAATTCATGGACTTCTCCTCAACACATACCTATATTCCGTTTTCCACTATTGTTACCCCTGCTGCATCACCGAATGGAAATTGCATTCTTGAATGTCAAGAGCAATATTTTCAAGGACAAATTAAACAGATGGCACAAAGCGGCTGCAGAACAGAGTACATTTGTCTTGGGTTTATATCAATGTATGCCAGTCATTATAACCATATGCAAATACAGATATATCCGTTTCATTTTTTTTTAAACAAATAAATAAAAAGATTTAAATAATTGAATTGTCGATGCTTGTTAAGACAATTCAACATGGTGTACAGACAATGTAACAGTGAGAGGATTTTTTTATCTTCAAAAGTCAATGTGTGGCTATCAGTACCATGGAATGTAAGGACTAATTGTCCCTTCTACTGCAGATTTTATGGTCTTTATTCCTATTATACAATTGCTTGCCAAAGTGTCCTCTCTGCAGTGAGCTGAACCATAATGAGTGTGCGTGTGAGTGTGTGTGTGTGTGTAAATTTCAAAAGAAAAGATGATTCTTCTTATTCACATTTGTGCTCAATCCTCATCCACCATCCCTTCCTGATTCTCCACTAGTCACATATTTAATTATGTGGCCTGTCTGTTGTTCACAGCTGCTGAGATATAGTATGTAGCATATTAATATACTTTACATGAATCGAAATGATGCTATTAACCAGACTAAGCAGCAGAGCTGCAAACTACTTCAGGACAAATAAGTCAACCTCCAAGTTTGAAACATCCACGTCTGTGCACATACAATCACAACAAACGTTTGGTTTACCATCTCCTCTCTCCCATAATATTCCCTCTCAGAAATCTCTTTTGTTTGTGTGTTTGTTTGTTAGTTGTCTGCTCGTACGAATCGGTGTGTAAAACCTCGATGCATGTGTTTGTGTGTTGCTTTACAGGGAAGTGTATACATACGTTTTCCTCTGTGCTGGAGGTGCACAGTCATGCGGTGCCACACACAAACAGGAAGCGGCGTCTCTGCCTTTGTGTGCTCCTATGTGTCTTGATTTTGTACATTCACACACAGTATGTGCACATGGCTCTTTGTCACAGAGAGAAGGGGGGTGTATCCATCTCTTCCAGTCCATTTTTTGGAGATAATGACGGCCATTTCTTCTTCTCAATGACTGATGACAGGCAGAACTAACTGCTAATGGCATGCCACTGCTGGAGCACGCCACTTATGTTATTTTTTCTGACAAGGCTCAGGGGAAGGCTTCATTTTTTTGACATTTGACCATGCAAATTCACTCCTGCTACATTATTCCACATTTACATCCATCTCTCACCCCTCCCAACCCCTCCTCTGTCTCAATTCACCCTACCCCACCCCATCCCTCTCTCCTTTCTTCAGAATCTGCTTGTGGTTGCAGACAGTAAAAGCTTGGCTAATGAAGTCAAATAAAAAAATCAACAAAAAAAAATCACGCAAACAGCAATACAAAAGGAATTCTGAATACAAAGCCCAACCTTTCTCTATTCTGTGCCTTTCCGGTTTAGACCACCTTGACAGAGAATGAGGAGGTCAAACGGAAAGCTTTAAATGCAGAGAGATGTGGTAAATATGAACTGAACAGGGTGCAGTCATGGTGAATATGAGCGCCACCAAATTATTCATTGACACAGGAAATTTCAATTTGTGTCTCCGTGTGTTGTTCATTTTTAAATCTCAGGTTGTGACAAACCCTTGTGCCGTAGCTGTACATCAGGAAAGGACATGGTGCTCTTGGAAACCACTCAGATGATTTGTAAGATTTATCATCAAACTTTTTTTGGATTTTGAGGATAGTCTGGTTATATAAGAAACAACAGGTCCAGTGAAAAGCAGAAAGATGTAGAGTACAGAATAAAGAATGGGACAGTATTAACAGTGGTTTGGATTCCTGGGCGGATCACAGCTTTTTATAGCCTTCAGATTTTCATTCTCTAGCCTCAAATTTTACTCTCTTGAACAGTTCATCTCCAATGGACTCCTGTTCAAATCTTGTTTTGGACTTCATTCTCTTTCCTCAAACACTATTATACCTGTTAAGTTAAAGTCAAAGTCTTTATTGTCATATGCACAGTTAAAACAAGTTTCCACGTACAATGACATTCTTTTTTTGCTTTCCGCTCTGAACACCGTGCGACAATATACACACATGTAAAAAGCGAAGAAAAGAAAAATATAAAGTATAGAAAATATTTATGAATAGAATAGAATAGAACAGAGTAGAATAGAATACAATAGAATAGACTTAATTTTGGTTAGATACACGTTAAGAAACAAAAAAAAAGAAACAACACCACTCAACGTCCTAAACCATCCAAAGAATAATCCAAAACATCAGCAACACAGGAAAAGAATACGTAATTCCATAATACTAATTATACTATAAAATACATAATCCTCAAATAGTTAACGATGTGATCACTATACATTATATTCCCCCATCATCTTACTTTAGATCTGCCTTTAGAAAATAAACGGTGAGCTGCACAATTTCAACTCATTTAAATCATCCATAGTTTGACAACCAAAAACTGAAACACATCTATATTTTACATTGGTTCTAACTTTACCTGTTTCAACAATAAACAACTCTCTTAATCAGAATAATCTTCTCTTCATTTGAAATCGCTTTGAATAAAAACAGGAAGGCTCTTGTTCACAACTCGAAAATGATTTCAAATGTTTTTAAGTACACAATAGTTTTAAATTTGAATGTGCAAGAAGCTCTGAAAAATGGATTTGTAGATCTGCAATAACCTGCTTTATTTTTCATTCTAATGGCTTGTTCCTGAAGTTTAATTATAGGGTCTATCCATTTCCCAACATTTCAGCACAGTATGACAGATATTGGCACCAGCAGTGAACAGCATTTGACATGCAGACATTTATTACCCGATTAGAGCCCTTGTTTTATAAAGAACAGCGACAGATTTGGAGAGTTTTTGTTTGATAAATTCTATGTGCGGCTTCCAATACAGCTTATGGTCTATAATCACGCCCAAAAATGTGGGTTCATACACCCTTCCAATTTTAACACCATTTAAATTTAACAACGCAGTGTTATGTCACAATTGGCCCTGTAGCCACCAAACACCATACATTCTGTTTTATTTTCATTTAGAGATAAATGAATCTGGAGATGCTGGAATGATTCATTGTGTCTTTAGGTTTACGTAAATCAGTAAACACACCTACAATGACATGCTTCTTATCTACTGCTGTTCCTTTATTTTCTATAAATTCCTAAGTAAAGATGTTGATTCCGCGTGAACCCGTATTGATGGTCAGGCAGTAACTATTTTTTCACAACAAAATTCAACAAAAGTCTATTTAAAGTCTTTTTTCAAGTATTTTACGAAATTTTGGTAGCAAAGACACGTTTGAATTAATTTCTGTGTGTGTATAGACATGTGTATGTACAGACCTAAACATATACATATGATATATTTTATATATACAGTAAAATTATAAAAATATAAATACAAGGGACATATAAAAAAGATATCAGAGAAATAAACAGATAAAGATAAACAGTAGGTAAACTATGTTCAGAAGCAGCATCATTAATGATGAATGTAAAGAAAGCAAACAGTAGAAAGCGCTGGGAGTGCTGTGTAAAATGTTGTAAGACTCAAATCTATCAACTAACATCCATTCAGGTTATGTTTTACATGCTAATTCCATTGCCTTTATATCCAACAGTGGTATTTCTCCAGGAACTACACCTCCATACTCAAAACCGCTCAGATGACAAAAACATCAGCTGTGGTCCTCATCCACTAATAAGGTATCCCTTTGGCACAGTTTTCATCTCATACGTTGATGAGTTGCTTCATCCGTACTCTTATTACTCCAGTAACTTTGCCATATTTTGGATTTAAGGAGCTTTTGTCTCAGTGGGTGCTTTCGTTTTTTTTAACTTGTTTGTTTTATTTCTCTGTGTGCGTTCATGTGCATCTCTCTTATTCATGTGCATTTGCATGAGTCTGAAAGTGTGTTTGTGCTTCCCCAGTTAAGACATAAGTCAGTGCCTGTGGGTGTGTGTAGTTGTGGGTGTTTGTTAGGGAGCGAGAGAAGCGTGGGGTTGATGGGTCTTGGTGGGTCAGCACACCTGCTGCGGCTACAAGCACTCTGGGACAGCTAATGTTCTCTGAGCTGACAGGAATCTCCCCCACTCATCCAGTGCCGGCCCTCCGCCTCCTCCTCCTCCTGCTCTTCCTCCTCCTTCCTTAGTTGGAGCTCAGATAGATTGCCCTTGTAACAGGGGCTAATATTGTGCCATAGAAGGATTTTTTTAAATGGGAGGGACTTTGATAGGTTTTCCAGGACACCAAGAAAGAAAAGCCACGCAGAGGAAGACATATGGGTGGCACGCACGTGAAGACAAGGACGGACACACAACGATGAACAACATGCGTGATTGTGAACTCGCAAACTTAGACAAAAGTAGATGTGCACACGCCTCCAAGCACACTACCTGTCGGCTTGTTTTACCACATTATTATGGCTGGCAGGGGGGTCTAGCCCACTGCTGTTCTCCAAAGGCAGCCTGTAATGTGTCAAGAGAGAGAAAATGAGGAAGGAGGGTAAAGAGGGAGAAAAAAAGAAAAAAGGAAGCTGTGCAGGAGGTAGACTGCCAGCTGACAATGAAATAAAGCCCATTAGAGAGAAGTAAAATAACACTGGGAAGGAAGTGACAGTAGACCTGTTACACACACAGCTTTACTGTCTTTAACTACTGTCAGCCCAGCTGGATGACAGCCGCCACACTCCCACCCACTCACACACACACACACACACACACACACATAAATGCAGGTGTACACACGTGCACACACACACACCTCTTGTAATCATGCTCATGCAGACATGTGAAAATAAAGAGACAGACAGACGTTTGAAAGGATTGTTTTTGTCATTAAAAACTGTATTTTTTATAATTCTAGTAGTATATCTAAACACATGTCTATACCCTATGTCACTTTTAATTTTTTCATATTCGTTTAGATATGATGTGATGATGCTTCCGAAAAGAATTTTTAAAGAATTTCTTCTGACTTGTTTTTATTTCAGAAATGAGGAATACTGAAAGGATTAGCACACCGTTGCAGGTGATTAGCATCTCTTATACTTAATCTGAATATTCCTGTGCAATCAAGCATGTGCATTTTTTTGCATATTTCCAATAATATCCAATTATCATCCATGTCTGATCTTCATGTTGGATTTATACCTTCTTCTTTTTTTTTTTTTAACTTTGGGGAATAATTGTATATAGTGATGACTTCCTGTCCACTTATCTTAATATCCCTTGTCTTAACCCTTGAATGTCCTCACTGAGGAAAAAACGATGGACACATTTTTTATTTTTATATTTAATAACTTTGGGACATTTATTAATTCAATACCTTAGACTGTTTAAATTTACCGTACAATGAAAATGTTTTGGGTAAACCATGTTTTTTTTAAATAATAAAAATAATCTTCCTCATTAAATTATTTCATGATGAAATTTTGCATTTCTTAGAAAAGTTTGTTAAATTAGCTAAACCTTTAAAACACTAAAGAAAACTCTATGACCTTATTAGACTTTTTTGGTTTGTGTCAAATAACATACATAATTCTGTTTATGAAGTCATTACATGCTTTAATATGGAGAAAATAATTCTTACTTAGCAGGTAGAACTTTCATAAATGCCATTTTTAATGCTTCCTCCTCGGGGGCCCCTTTAAGCTGTGGTGTCCCCCATGGCTCTATTCTTAGCCCCTATCTCTGTAGCGTATGCATGCTGACACTGGGTCATATTATAAACAGGTTCAGTAATGTTTTCAATTAAAAGAGACTCAAAATGATCTCAATCAAACAGTTGAATAGGACATTAAATGGTTAATCTCAGAACACTGAGACACCTTGGACACACAGATGACACCCTCCCATGGCAAAATGAAACTAATCCCAAGTCTTCATCCTCACACCATCCACCTCCACAGGATGGCTAGTTCCCATCAATGCTCATCCCAAACATTCAGAGATGTAAAAATACTATTATTTAGTTATGAGACACACGAGTCGTTCCCTCTTTTCCGATGCACGAGTAAAAGTAACTCTTATTCTGCTCAACTCTCCTATTCCTTTTTTTTCTCTGCTGTCAAACTCAACTGTCATCTTATTCCATTTTTAAGAAAATTTGGGAATAACCCGAGGGAAAAGAAGTCTCTCAGAATCTCAGATGCTGCATGCTCGTCCCTGTGCTCCATGGCATGGATGGTTCCACTGATATGTGGCTGGAAATGAAAGGGATGTCATGTAAAGGCAGATTTCACTAATGTTTATGTCACCACGGTTATTCAAATGCATGTTTTAAGGCTGACCTGTCTGGAGGGATAAAAAAATGGACTTTTAAATGATATATATGCAGAAGACTTGTAAAGCCAGGTCTCACTAATATTTTAAAATATTCATGTTTGCTTCCATCAATGCAGGAGTGAGGGATATTCGAATAGATACTCAATTATTCATACCCATAAATAAAATCTGCTTACCTAGATTAAACTAAAAAGCCCCCCTTCATGAGGACGGGTTGATAATGTATGTATGCAAAGGATGTTGATGTTCAGCTGTACCAGCAGATTAAGTTCAGTCCTCGGTCTGAGATGGCTGGCCATCAGACAGGCTCATATCATATTCACCGTGCACAACCTTCCAGACCTTTAGAACACTATCTGCACTGGCTCAGCTACCTCGCATACTTTGGTGTGCGTAACAAATATATAGTGAAGGATAGTTTGTTCACCTGTCAAGCAAATACTTCATGAAAAAACCATGAGGCTTCAGTCTGACTTAGTGCTGTTTTACTTTTTGAGTAAAGATTCGGGCACCAAATAGTGAGAATCTACGAGGGAGAATTTAGGGCAGGCATAAGAAGAAAAAAAAATGTATTTGTCATATTTCATTTCGAGAAAAAAGTCGAAACGCGAGGATAATAAATGGTGGGAAAAATGTCCAACTCAATTAGAGGAGGGGGATTTCTTTTAGACGAAAAGTCGAAATGTGGATTTGTATGACAAGCTGAAGCCATACGCCATTTCAATCAGTGTAATGTAACGTAATAAACACAAATCTACTCCGTGTTCATTCACAACACACCAAAGACTATCTTGTAAAAACTACCGAGCAACACTTTTTATTTGAAACCAACGCAAACACTGTTTTCCTCTGTCACAAGCTCGCCATGTAGTTGTTTTTCCTCAACTGACATGTTTGAGTTGTTTCATCCTCCGGATCTGTGAGACCACTTGTGAGACAGAATTAGCAGCTAATCAGTTTTCGTTGCAGGCTGTTAATATTTAATTGAATAAACAAACAGACACAAACAACTTAACAAGAAGTGTTACGATAATGTTCTTCATCTTCCCTTACCTAAAATTCGGTAATGAAAAATGTAATTATTTTGGACTAAATTAATCAGGTTATAATGAAGTCGCGGCAGAAGACAAGAGTTGTGGAAGAAGGGTAAACGTGGAAGACATATCTTGAAGTTATTCCTTTTAAAAGTTCTCATCATTAGCTGCATTTGCAGTCGTTTTTGTTTATGTGGTCTGTTTTCTTTTTGGTTTTTTTTGGTCTAGAATAATAGCAGTGATACTTTTTTGATGTGAAGTTCAGTGTTATGAATCTAATTAGTTTAGCCAGAATATGCTATCTAATTATGAACTAATTTGACATATTTTAATTTATTAGCAGCTCAGTAAATCCATTTTGTATAAATATCATTCTCCCTCTGGCAACGGTTACAGATGGTTAAGTGTGGTATGTGAGCTGATGTTAAACCATCCGGCTGTAATTGAATGAACATCCTTTGGTATTTAGGTTACAACAACACACTCCATCACCCTACCATCGCTGAACCAGGCTGCGTTCCCTCAATAAAACCAGCTCAGGAAAGCCCAGGCTATGCACCGATCTGAACCAACGTATACAATATATCAAAATATGTTTACCTTGCCTCTCGTCCGATGTCAGCTGGGATAAGCTCCAGCCCCCCCCCTGACCCTGAACAGGATAAGCGGTAGATAATGAATGAATGAATGTTTACCCACCAATAGAGATGGCCTATTTTTCCCGCGCCATCAGATGCAAGTGTCGCTAAAATAGAAGGAAATCAGCAAATTTGTACCTTTTTTAAAAGACCTTTTTATTAGCCTTGTATCCCCAAATCAACATAAACAAATATTGGTAGTAAACTTTTTTTTTTTTTAAAGACATACATATTTAGACAATATCTCAAAGCAACCTTTGAGAAAGATCTCACTTACCCCCTGCTCTGTACCAAACAGCACCCTGAGAAACATTGGATAAAAAGAGTAAGTCAAGGTTAGCCAACTAAAAACTGACCTTGACAGGTTTTGCATAAAATATCAAATGAATTACAAGAGCAATTGTACCGTAATCACGCAAGTGTGCTAGGAGAACAACCGATACTACCAAGATAGATCTGTTGAATGTAACTGCATAAGGCTGCAAATGGAATTTCAGAATTCACTTAGTGCGTGACACTATTGTAAAGTTAATCAGAGTATTAGTTAAAATTATTCAAAGTATTTATCATTTCCGTAAATTCTCTGACTTTACTTGACTGTGTGTTTATTTTACTGCATGACCATTTTGAATACAGTCATCAGGATACGTTAAATAAAGACATGCCTTTAATGCCATTTCACCTTCTCGTAGGAGTTATCATGTTGTTCGGATAAAGAATAAATGCTCCAAACATGCATAAAACATCTTAACTGCTCTAAAAATGTATGCATTTTATTCGATTCATTATTTTTAGTTTTCTTCTTTCCGATTGACAGAATCAATCCACCTCTACATCCACCGTTTAAAGCCACTTCATCGTGATGTAGTCGATTAGGGTGGATGCTCTAATAATCGGTGATCACTTGGTGAGAATAGAGCAGGTCGGTATGATTGAATAGGGGAGTGATTGTTTAAAGACGTTTGATGAGGTAGGCAGTTTCCACCACAGATAATAAAGTCTTCAGCTCTGTGTGTGTGTGTGTGTGTGTGTGTGTGTGTGTGTGTGTGTGTGTGTGTGTGTGTGTGTGTGTGTGTGTGTGCGTGTGTCAGTGTGTGTGTGTGTGTGTGTGTGTGTGTGAATAATGATCCCAAATTATTAATTATGAACACATCTGCATGGAGAGAAGATTTCAATAGAAACTGGAGATACACGGGAATGAGAGGGAGCGGAGGAGGAAGAGAGAGATGAAGATAGCTCATCCTTCTGAGTGGTTTCCATCCTCATGAAGCAGCAGGGTGGGAGATGAGCCTGCTGTGCCCTCCTGTGGCCACAGCAGTGAAATATTACCTGTCCCACTTCTCTCTCTGGGCCTAATTGGAGTCACTGAGGAGTTCATCAAGGAGTGGGGCTTTCAAGAGCATTTTCAGGAGAACATCCCTGTATTATGAGGAGTGTGAGAACTTTTAGATAATATGCATGTCACAGATGTCCTTTTTGAATTACTCTTCACTGGTTACTTGTCAGTTTTAGAGGGGATTGTTAGATTTTGAAAGCTCTTCATGGTGTCCTTGCTGCTCTCGTACAAGGCAGGGAGCCCCCCTCAGATCCTTCAACAGGTCTCTTCTACCTGTTCTGGGGCACCAACCTAAAGCCCCTCACCTCTGGAACACACACTCATCTCAGGAACAGAGTAATATGTTTTAAATCGTAGATTAAATCTTAAAAGATTAATGAAAAATTGTTATATTCATTCAGCATTTCGTATTATTTTAATGTTTTTGTAGGGTACCTGTTATTTTTAAACCAGTTTTAACTGTGTAAAGACTCTGTTATACAATAAATACATTTCCATTTTCATTATTGAAATGAATAGAAATGTTAATAGTTGTAACTGTTGTTGCTGTTGTGATTGCAGCTGCTCCTAATGCATTGTCAACCAGGAAAATGAAACATAAACATCATAATGGTCACTTTAATGATGAGATAACTGGCTGACTAAGAGGTTTCTGACACATTCTGAAACATCATACAGTATAACTATTGCAGCTAGAGTATTATTAAAATACGGAAACTATTATTAAAGTATATTTAAAGAAAAGAAATCTACTGAGAATCTCTTTTAATCTCTTTACTCTTTTAATGTTGATTTCAGCTTTGACATTATTGACAGAAAATAAATAATACGTTGTTTATAGTTTAAGGTGACAGATTTTAATTTATTTTTTGGACATTCCATATTATGGATTTCAATTAATTTGTTTAGCAGGCGACAAAACAAGCCGACCAACAACCAGTCCGGGTTTAAAATGTGTGAGGCACCACAGCAGCCACCGGTTCAGTCAGTCAGACCAACGAGGCATCCAGACGGGCGTGTGAGCGCTCCGTCAGATCAACAGTCATTCCTGCAAGTCAATCAGACACTCGGCTAATCCTTGAGTCATAAACAAGCCAATCAGCAATTCAGTCAGGTTGCCACTCATTAGGTCAACCAGTCAACATGCCATCACGCCTACCAGTCATTAAATGTTCTCTCTCTCGCCGCCACCTAACGAGCAGCCAGTCTGAACCTCAAATAACCACTCTGTCAGCCGGACAGGAAACCAGTTAACCCCTGCCGATGAGTCAAGCACTCCGCCAGTTTAAACAATAACCAACCTGTCAGTTTAGCGCAGTTTGCGTTAGGGGTTGGGTAACACACATGACCTCTCCCACTTCCACTGTTGGGAGCCCAATTATTATAATGACTAAGGTAACTGCAGGCCAGAGATACCGACTGGGGATAAACGAAGACCGAAGCGTTGAAGGATGGCCTTCTCAAACAAACACATGTGTACTCACATATGCATAAGGACACGCATGCACAGACATGCACAAAAATAAACACACACACACACACAATGCGGCCTGACATGTGCCCATCTCCTCTGTTCTGCCCTTGGAGAATCTAAATGCTAAATGTATGTGCATATTTTTTCATAGCAAGAGATATATTAGAATTTTTCAGCAAACCTCCCCTTCCTGCGTGCGCCGTCTCCCATACGAAGACATGAAAGAGTCTGAAGCGCATAATGCTGCAGGAATTAAGGGATTCCTTGGTGGCTCCGACCAAGGGCCACCGTAATGACGAGGAGGCTTAAGCGCTTTGTATCCTCCCTTTTACCCCATTTTGTCTCTGCTTTTCTATAAGTTTTCATTTTTCATACCTTTGAGGCCATATATGCATCATTGAATATTCATTGTGAGGTAAAGTAGTGATCCTCTGTTTGTCAGAGGTCCATCCCTTAGAACACATATGAGATGGAGAAGGAATATGTCTTCTGTTCTGTGTGTGGATGCATCTGCACAATATCGGTGTGTATATTTGTTTGGAATAGTTTTTTTTGATTATGATGGTCTTAATATGGAAAAGACCATCCCTAAATGTATTTGACATATCTATTTTTCACAAAATGACTTCCATTTGCAGAGAGGGAAAGCTTCCAAAAAGACAATTTCTTCATTTTCCCATGTGAGTTTATGGCGGATGATCTCACTCCTCTTTTATCTCTACTTCTCCGATGAAGGCTATCGATCTTGGTCAAAGGGAGCAGAGGGAAATTGATTGAGAAACTCTAGCATGGTCAAAGAGGAAGGATTCCCTTAAGGCCTTCGGACTGGCCTTTCTGCTTTGTGTGGATCTCTCTCTCTCCATCAGGGGCCACTTACCATCTCAGCACCACTGTCAAACACTATAATACAGACAGACAGATGCTTTCTTTCTCAATTCCGTTATGGGAACAGGGATCATGGTGTACTGCAGTAATTTGGGCCTACAGAGTAATCGGTGCGGTTTTTATCCGAGGAGATGATGATGACGAGGATAGTCTTTGACAGGATGTGCTTGGATATCGTACTGTGAGGTTGACGCATACAGTATCCGAGCATACGCATACGCGTTTGTCACGGTGAATTCAGCAAGAATTTTAATTTGAAATACATTCAATTATGGTCCAGGTTCCTGTCGCCAAGGAGACAGTGATTTGTTATGAATATGTTGTGAATTTGTAATAGATAAGAATTTGATTATTTGTGTTACATTGTTGCTTTTTACAATATGAAGACTGTTAGTAATCAGGAGAGACAGGACTTCAGTAGCTGGAAAGCCATTGACAGTGAGTGTCCACTAGAGGGGGACATTTGACTGCTTATAAAAACATATAATGTTTTTTTAACTTTAATCTCTCCTACATTTATACAGAAATACAGATTCTGTTGTCGAATGTTGTGTGTATTTACGCTCTATCAGGACCTTTGATTATTAAAACCAGCCTTGACTTTTATAGAAATAAAATCTTGACTGCTCTTTGGTTGAAGCTGTGAATGTGTCCAGATTTTGTTAGATCATTGGGAAGTAGTGATGGCAGGGTATCTAATGGTTGTAAGTACATAATCCAATAACAATTCATACTGCATTTCATGTGGTATTTTTGAGTGGTTATTACAACGAAACAACACAGTTCCTAATGAATAGAAAAAATGTTCTGCTATTAAAGTTGCGGTGTTTGGGTTATGAGTTTGTCCTGACTGCAGACAGACGGTTTACAAACCACCGTGAAACTGTGTTGTGTCTGAAACACTCATAAACTCCATTCATTCATCTCATACATAATACACACCATGTGTGCTTCTGTGAAATAGCACATCTGAATATTCAAAATAATGGACCTCTTTATGGAAACTCTCTCCTTATATTTATATTGCATTCATACCTTGAATTATATTTATACATTGCATTTAAATGTATCTGTCTGTCCGTCCGTCCGTCTGATATGAATGCACCTGCAAAACAACAGGCCTGCAAAGAGTGACAAGCTTTTGGAGTAGTAGTAGATGTATGCATGAAATGTTGCTCAGCCTTTCACCAGCACATCGTAGACAGAAGATGATGCTTTCTGGTTGTTGCGCAGTCTGAAAAGTAAATAAATTGTGATAAGCAGGGGGTTGTTTCGTCGCATGGCAGAGTACAGTCTATGACACGAATCAAATAAGTGTATCATCCTGGAATATAAATGAAGTCAACTCATCTCTGGAGTTTTTAAATTTTCATTTGTTTTACCTTTAGTTTCCCGCGATAGCACCAATGCAGAAACTTTTAACTCATCGACTCTGAACACTACAGACTTTGGAGATTTATTTTTCCCTGCCGAGGAGGTAATAACCCTACAGAGATCCCCCTAGTATCAGTCGAGAAAGAAAAAACATGATACAAATCTGTAAGCGTGGTTTATGAAC